>OU343217.1:163987939-164109169 GCA_910596185.1 Chrysanthemum makinoi | reverse complement strand
GATATCTCCTATCTTTGGAGATAATCGTTTACCAACCAATTTAGGCGGGATACGCCGAAGGTTGGGGAACACGAAACCAACAAGGATTTCGTGTGTATATAAAGGGAACCCCATCCCTCATTAAAGGTACGATCTTAAACCCTAACTCTCCTATTAACCCTAAAACCGATTACTTACTCTCACGCTGGAGGATAATCATGGGAGACAATCCCACGATAAGCCTAACGGTGTTTTCTGTTTATTTAGTGCGCAGGTCTCAAGCATTAAGATTCCAATTGGTACGAAACCGAGTCCAAATAAGGAACGCCCAACTTTTGTATCAACAACTAACAAAAGCATTAGGAACTTGATCATCCACATACAAAACGCCATTACCATCACTAATAGAATCAATCCGACTTCTTGCCTTCCTACTTTTAACCACCTTATGGAAATAAGCAGAATTAGAATCCCCAATACGAAGCCAATCAACTTTCGCCTTTGCTTAAGAAAACGTTCCTCTGTAAGAATAGCTTCATTATAGGCATTAAGGTAACAAGCTTCTTCCTCTCGAATATCAGAATTGAACGGGTCCAAATCAAGGGCACGTTGAACCGTATCCAATTCATGGCGAAGTTTAACGACATTTTCATGAATATTACCCTCATTAAACAGCAATCTCCAAAGCGGCTTCTTAAGAGATTTCATCTTATTCACCACTTGAAACATGTCAAAGCTACTAAAAGGCTTACTCCAATATTCCTGAACCTGTAATTTAAACCGAGCATTCTGCACAAGGATGTTAGAAAACTTAAACGGCCTAGGTTTAAACTTAAAAGCAGTAGGAATATTAAGAATAGTAGGAGAGTGATCGAAATACGATATGGTGAAATATAGCATGAGCACGAACAAAAGAATCCATAAAACCCAGATTGGCCAAAATGCGATCAATCTTCTTCAAAGTACCATCCAAACCATTAGTCTTCTGATTCCATGTAAACTATAGCCCAGTCCGATTAATATCCGACACCTCGATTTCATCAACACACTCCTTAAACTTCCTCATAGCAATGTCAATAACCGAGGACCCCTCAACCTTATCTTCCAAATGAAACGCCGAATTTAAGTCCCCAAAAATACACCAAGGGGGCATATGAACAACTTGCTTGTGAGCACCAAGATTATGCCAAAGAGGTCTCCTATGCGTGTACGGTTATGAGCATAAACAAAAGAAAAAAAACTCCTTTTATCCCCTTGAACCGAACAAAATAGTGAATAACTTGGTCCGACATACTAATCACATTAAGATCAACATCATCCATATTCCACCCTAAAAGGATACGAGACCCTTTATCGCACAGATGACCATTAGAGGTCCAATCCCACCTCTGAAAGACCTTAGCACATAAAACCGAAGACGAGTTAGAAACATGAGACTCCAAAATAGCACATATAGTTAAGTTGTTCTCACCGAGAACCCGACGAACCTCCTTTTGTTTAGGGGATTGGTTCATTCCCCTTATATTCCAAGAAGCTATACTAAACATGAGAAACGTCATCAGAGGAAGTGCTTGCCTCCTTTAAATTTATCGTCTTATTGCGCGATTTATCAACCATATCCATGACCTCATCTACTTCACTATCACTATCCAAATTGAAATTATCCATTCCTGTTAACGACCCAAAAGCATTATCACCTGTCTCAAATATATCAACCTCGCCACTAAGAGCCGCAAAAGAAATTTTTAAGGAAACCAAATTAGCATTAACATTAGTATTGGTTGGGAGATAAAGATATAGGGTGACGAGAACCAATAATACCATCGCATCAATATTACCAACATTTGAAGATATAGAGGACCACACAAAATTAACATGCATATCAATATTGCCAACATGTGTAGAAGTATTAGGAAACGTCACTGTAAGGCCCACTTACATCTTTATTATCCTCACTCACCAGATTGCTAGAAACGTGAACCACATTGGTAGATTTATTAGGTAGATTAGCAACAGCAGGTTTAGAGGCCATAGAATTACCATTCAACAAAGACGGACCTCCATCTTTCACCGATGTCTTTAGCTCCCACGAATAGTGGTACGAAACCTTGGGTTTATGCAACCGAAGACCGTCAATATGCTTCTACTTATTAACTTGCTTCCCTTTCCCTTTACGCTTGTTGACCTCCATAAAACCATCGTCATCAACAACTTGATTAACATTAGCCGTAACATTTTTAGGACAAGCGTCGTCCTTATGATCAAAAATCTTACAATTATCACACCTAGGAGGCTTCCATTCATATTCGACATCGATCCGTTCCAACGAATGCCCATTCCCATTAGGAAACGGGATTGCCACCACCAAAGAATCCATTAACTCATGAAGAAAAGATACTTCCACAAGTGCTCGAGCATAAGAATTTCTACCCCATGACTTAATGCACATAGTACTCGTGTATGAATCCAACATAATTGGACGACCAATTTGTGTGGTAATTAAACTCAAACCAACCTTCGAATATGCCACAATAGGAACATTATGCAATTTTACCCATACCGGAACATAAGTAATTTCATCCTTTTTAAGCTTGGAATTCAGTCCATATGTTTAAGATTATTGACACAAGGCGTATTAACCACGGACTGATTCAAGAACTTGATCCATACCTTCCTTGGAAGCGAATTGAAAGAGGAAAAATCTGTTGTTCAACATAACCCATTCTAAACCAAATTTAAGCCCAAGTATTCTTCACATAATTTTCCACGATAAGGAAAGCAAGGCGTTTCTGATGAGTGTGTAAATACTCATCATTTTGTCCTATCCGAGTTGCCAAAACACTTAAAACACCCAAATATGAGCAAAATATGTCAAAAATATCCTCGAGTGTGTTTTGTGTGTTGCGGTACAAAAGGATTGAAAACGAGCTAAACGAGAAAAATCGAGCCAAAATCGAGAAAAAGTCTTTGAGAAGCCGAGTGGTTTTCTACATTTGCAGAGCCGGGACATGTTTTTGAGAGTGAGCGGGGGAAAACAACCTAAAACCTATCCCATAAACCAAAACACGAACACGAAAAATAAATAAATAAAAACCTAACCCCACATCACCACTTTCCCTCCCATCTCACTGACACACTCAATCCTAGAACACGCTTCCTCCTCCATCCCTTTTACCCGACTTATCCCAATTCCCAAACCAACTTCACCCATCCCTGGCACGCTTGTCTCCCGGCTCACTTTCACCTCACAAAGAAAGGAGAAGAGAGAGAGAGAGAAGACAGATGTTTTCTTTGTATAAATAGGAGATTAGTGAATTTGTACCAGCCAGTCTAGAATCTTTTGAGTTCTAGTCCCATTTTAATATTTCTGTCATTTACAATTCCTGCAAGTTTAATTTTCAATGCAATTTACTTTAATTTTCTTTTAGTTCACTTCGAATTATTCGATTAACACTGTTATATTCTTAAGTTTTATTTCCAGTGCTTTAAATTGTTAGTTAATATTGTTGAAACTGCTCTTGAGTTTGTAAAGTGGATTCAAATCAGTTTGTTTTAGAAAAAATATATATTGACTCATTTACGTCCAAAAGACTGTTTGGTTTTGCAAATATCTTGGGTCGAACTCCAAATTTGGCCCAAGTATTGTCTCAAATTGTGTTAATCTAGTTCGTGTGATGTTATGGGAGTAAATAAATTCACCCTTTAGTTGCTTAATAACTTAAGAAGTTGATTTTTAGAATTTGTTTTTCTTTTTTTTACCTTCTGTAGCAGCAGTCCCAAGTGCCCGATTGCAGCCCTTATTTTAGCTTGTCATAAGCTCTTTGTAAGCTGGGTAAGTGGGGCAAAAGTTAGATGGGTTGGTGGACTCAAAGTGCCCAGAAGCTCAGGGTCCAATTCTCCCTTTAGCTTATTCCAAATAAGCTTAAAACAATCACCTCTGGACTGCTCCTGACGCGCATCACAGCAGTCCCTTCAACAGCAGACCTCACTTTTTGTGCTTATCAGGTGACCTTCTTAGTTTACTTAGTTTTGTTTAGTGCTCAAAATAGAATAGATTAGAACCTTATTCAAACACATAGTGCTTATTTCAGTTTTTACATTGCTTATTGTTCTTCTTTTTTTTAGCTTAGGATTTCCCCTTTAGTATAGCTTATTGAGCCAACTGTTTTTCCCCCTCCTTTTTATTAGTTATTGTGTTTTGTTTTTCGCTTAATTTAAGTTAGATGTTGCATATGTAAGTAGCTTGATTGCTTATTTCTACTCCTTTACAGCTTTTTGTATTTTAAAAATTGCATACGTGTTGTTTGTTTTGAAACTGTCCCAAGGTGTGTTTGGTTGGGTTACTGTCCAAAAGTAGTTTATAAGTGTTACATCACTTATTAAGAAGCTTCCAAAAATAAAATTCTCACAAAAAAATCTTAACTTGGACTGCCTCTTGAAGTTGCAAAAGAAAAAACCAAAAAGAAAAATAAGTGTAAAAAGGGGAGGAAGAGGGATTCGAACCCTGTACCTGCTGGTCTCCTGTCCACGACTCAACACCACAACTCAGCACCAACTTGCCCTTGCGTCTTTTTGGTTATTTTCTTGCACAATTAATTCTATATCCCAACTGTAGGCAGTTTGCTTATTTGCTTATGTAGCTTATTGTCTGCTTATTTAGGGTAGCTTGTAGCTAGTACTTATTTTTCCTGCATTCCTCATAGTAGTTTAAAGTATTTTCTGTAAATTTTGTAGATTTTTCTAAAAATGTTTAGTATTTTTAATTAATTAATTAGATTAAATTAGTTTTTAATTCGTAATAATAAATAAAAAGTCAAAAAATATTCCGTTTTTTTAAATCATTTTTAGTCATTTAGAATGTAGGAAAATTAGTTTTGTACCCGTAGACTTAAATTGCATATTTTTCATGTACGTTTTTAAATATAGAATTAGAAGGACTTCAAAGTCCTTAAATAGATTCAGATTCCTTAGTGTAAAATCAATCATAACCTTTTCCTGTTCAATATTCACCCGATCACAGATTCGTTGTATTACAGTTTACACACCTCGTTGGGACTTAACGACCCGGGGAAACACTAAACTCCTCTGGACTTAATTGCATTCTGTTCTGAGCTGTTTGACTTTTATGGTTGACCATTCACAAGTGGTTGAATAATAAAAGATAGACCGTTCGGAGCGAATCAAAATTTGGCAGCATCAGTGTTGTTGAATATACATCCATTGTATATTTACCATCCTTGTTCATATTTTCTTATTATTATCATATAAAAACAAAACGGTTTCCGAAAAAATTTTAAAATCAGTTTTCAACGAAAACAAAAACCGAAAAAGATTTTCTTTCTTATATTTCCAAAATGTTTTTCAAAAATACCAAAAATATTCCTCTTTACCCTCTTACCCTTTTGATTCTTCATTTCTTACCCTCTGGAACCCTTTGATTCTTTCTATGTCTTATCCTCACCTTCTTGGTTGTCAATGGTGTGGTGACCCTCATAATGATGATAATTGTCTCAGTTTTAGCATGGTAGAATCAGGAGATGGGTCTGTATATAACCAAGCTCCCTATCCTTACCATGACACATCGATTCATTCTACCACCACCACATCATGAGTTATTGACATATCTGTGTGAGTTTTGTGGAGGTCCTCACCAAGGATTTGAGTGTCGACTGAGACACGTTTTCTATGAACAAATCTCGATAACACTCGAACTTTGGAAATGATTAATATCCATGTTATTCACCAAATCAGTCACAACAATCATTTTGTTGTGAACTGGAGGTCCCCATTTCACTTCGATTGTCAAACAGGGAAACCATTTCCTTGTAACAATTACGACTATCCATATCACGACCAACCTCCACAATGCCAAATGACTCAAACTCCTCAGCAAACCCAACAAGACACTTATCTAGAGCTTCCGGAGTCAGTGAAAAGAACTGAGGAGTTGAGTAAAACAAAGATTTCAAATGCTCCCAGTTTTTCTTGTGTATATTGTGGGGGTCCTCATGATGATTATCAATGTCAACCTTCGGTTTTGACAAATCTCCACTCCCACAATGTCCCGTCATTCAAAATTCACATGAGAAATCCTTGGAAGAATTGCTAGTGAAGAGAAGGTCGCTAAAATAAATTCCTAAATTGCGTTTGAAAAATCTATTAGGGAATCAATTGCAAAAGAAAAAGCAGCCAGATCTAGCTCTCAATTTCGTTTTATTCCCGATGACAGTGATGATGAGGATACACTTGATATCCTTCAATTCTATAAAGATTCATCAAGTTCATCAATTGATATCCCAGCAGTTGAGATTCATTCTCAAACAACGCTATCACACCAAGCTCCCACTCACTCTCCAAACATGGGGGACGAGCATCTTGACACTGTTCTTGAAAAGGAATCGGACGAATTCATAAAGTCTAGTGTTGAGAACCTTGTCCCAATCCCGAGAGTCACAGGAACTTTTGACCATATGTGTGATATCCCTTTCCCTCTTGAGTCTTCTCTAGATCATTTTGAAACTTTCTCCGATTTTAGCGACGATTGTGCTTCCTATGGAAACATCAAGTATGTTGAGGCATCACTCCCACATCGATCCTCTTCTTGAGGAATTCACCGATGAACTCACTCACATCAATCCACTTTCATCGAGAAGTGATGATGGTCTCTTTGATTTCGAAGCCGATCTGGGAGAGATTGAAAGTCTCCTTTCTAATGATCGTTCACTCACTTCTTATCCCAACAGTCCAATAGAGAATGTTGATCACTTTGTTCTTGAAGCGTTCAAAACAACTCTCACTAATCCTCTATTTGAATTCGACTCTGAATTCACTTTAATTTATGAGAATCCACACTTTGATACTCAGATTGAGGATAGTGATAAGTCTACAGTGGAACAAGAATTCACAGATTTACATCTTGTGATTGATTCTCTTCACGAGGAGTTCGCCGGTGAACTCACTCATATCATATCTCCGCCGGAGTATGATAACTTCCACTTTGATCATGACACACCCGGGATATGTCTAGATCAAATGAGCTTAAATGATGAGATTCATGATCCAGAAATCATGGATTCTCCTTCTGATGATGATGAGTTAGTCATGATGTTTATCATAATTTTCTTTCTCTTCTTCACCTATCCCGTGGCTTCTCCTGTTCTTCACTCCTTCGGGAATGAAGACATTATTTTTGACCCCGGCATTTTCATTTATTATTTGTGAACCGGATCTGTGTATATCTCATCGGTGTGGAACTTTCACGTGCTTCAAATGTTTGTCCAAACATCTTGAATAAAAGTCCGATGGAGATTGTCTCTTCCACTTTGCTTCCCCATGAACAAATTAATTCGGGGTCGAGTCAAGCTAGCGACTCGGTAATCAAAAGCAATAGTTAAACATGGGTTTTCACCCGTGTGTACCACCTAGTGTGGGGAGTTGCCCCATTTGTTGTATATAAGTTTTCATCCAAAAAAAAAATCATTACAAAAATAATGGCCGTACTATTTCCCTTTTACGTTCTATGTTTCGGCATAACTGCCGGTACTTTGAATATTGAGGGCAATATTCATTTCTAGTGTGGGGGGGGGGGGAATTCTCATGAATTTTATCATGTAATTATACCACCTAATTCCCCCATTTTTGGCCATTTTTTTTTTTTTTTTTTTTTTTTTTTTTTGAGTAAGTGTTTTGCACTTACTCAGCTTACGGTTATCAGTCCGCTATGTCTAATAAACAAAAGGATTGGCTAATCCAGGAGCAAACGGCTCTTGGTAAAGATATCTCAAATCCGTTGACGGCTTGCAATTTGCCCAAAATTGTATGGTGTTCACCTCACCATATCTTTAATTAGTGAAGAGTTGGCTAGCCCGCAAGTTTATGGCTTGTGGTAAAGGCGGTTGGAAAACCATAATTGGTAATCGACTCACCAAAGATATTTTATCTAAGAGTTGGCTAGTCCGTAAGCAAGCGGCTCGGTAAAGACAAATCAAAACCGTTGAAAGCCGGTGATTTGCTCAAAATCATTTGGTTATCATTGTACCAAGGTTCTTACTTGAACTGAAACAATTGGCTACTCCAGAAGTAATGGCTTTTAGTAAAGAGACTTAAATCCATTAAATTTTCTTAAAAGATTGCTGGGGACTAGCAATAGTTTAGTGTGGGGGATTGATGAGTGTGTAAATACTCATCATTTTTTGTCCTATCTGAGCTGCCAAAACACTTAAAAACACCCAAATATGAGCAAAATATGTCAAAAATATCCTCGGAGTGTGTTTTGTGTGTTGCAGGTACAAAAGGATTGAAAAGAGCGAAAACGAAAAATCGAGCCAAAATCGAAAAGTGCCGAGAAGCCGAGGAGTGGTTTTCTACATTTGCAGAGCCCGGGACATGTTTTTGAGAGTGTGCAGGGGGAAAACAACCTAAAACCTATCCCATAAACCAAAACCGAACACAAAAAATAAATAAATAAAAACCTAACCCCACATCACCACTTTCCCTCCCATCTCACTGACACACTCAATCCCAGAACACGCTTCCTCCTCCATCCCTTTTACCCCACTTATCCCAATTCCCAAACCAACTTCACCCATCCCCAGCACGCTTGTCTCCCAGCTCACTTTCACCTCACAAAGAAAGGAGAAGACAGAGAAGAGAGAAGACATATGTTTTTTTTTGTATAAATAGGAGATTAGTGAATTTGTACCAGCCAGTCTAGAATCTTTTGAGTTCTAGTCCCATTTTAATATTTCTGTCATTTACAATTCCTGCAAGTTTAATTTTCAATGCAAGTTACTTTAATTTTCTTTTAGTTCACTTCGAATTATTCAGTTAACATTGTTATGTTCTTAAGATTTATTTCCAGTGCTTTAAATTGTTAGTTAATATTGTTGAAACTGCTCTTGAGTTTGTAAAGTGGATTCAAATCAGTTTGTTTTAAAAAAAATATATATTGACTCATTTCTCCAAAAAAGACTGCTTTGGTTTTGCAAATATCTTGGGTCGAACTCCAAATTTGGCCCAAGTATTGTCTCAAATTGTGTTAATCTAGTTCGTGTGATGTTATGGGAGTAAAGAAATTCACCCTTTAGTTGCTTAATAACTTAAGAAGTTGATTTTTAGAATATGTTTTTCTTTTTTTACCTTCCTAGCAAAGTCCCAAGTGCCCAGCTTGCAGCCCTTATTTTAACTTGTCATAAGCTCTTTGTAAGCTGGGTAAGTGGGGCAAAAGTTAGAAGGGTTGGTGGACTCAAAGTGCCCGGCTCGTGGGTCCATTCTCCCTTTAGCTTATTCCAAATAAGCTTAAAACAAGTCACCTGGACTGTCTAAGATCCTTTGCATCACAGCTAGTCCCTTCAACAGCAGGCCTCACTTTTTGTGCTTATCAGGTGACCTTCTTAGTTTACTTAGTTTTGTTTAGTGCTCAAAATAGAATAGATTAGAACCTTATTCAGCTTACATAGTGCTTATTTCAGTTTTTACATTGCTTATTGTTCTTCTTTTTTAGCTCAGATTTCCCTTTAGTATAGCTTATTGAGCCAACTATTTTCCCCCTCCTTTTTATTAGTTATTGTGTTTTGTTTTTCGCTTAATTTAAGTTAGATGTTGCATATGTAAGTAGCTTGATTGCTTATTTCTACTCCTTCTTTATAGCTTTTTGTATTTTAAAAATTGCATACGTGTTGTTTGTTTTGAAACTGTCCCAAGGTGTGTTTGGTTGGGTTCTGTCCAAAATGAGTTTATAAGCGTTACATCACTTATTAAGAAGCTTCCAAAAATAAAATTCTCACAAAAAATCTTAACTTGGACTGCCTCTTGAAGTTGCAAAAAGAAAAAAACCAAAAAGAAAAATAAGTGTAAAAAGGGGAGGAAGAGGTTCGAACCCTGCACTGCCTGGGTCTCACGACCCAACACCACAACTCAGCACCAACTTGCCCTTGCGTCTTTTTGGTTATTTTCTTGCACAATTAATTCTATATCCCAACTGTAGGCAGTTTGCTTATTTGCTTATGTAGCTTATTGTCTGCTTATTTAGGGTAGCTTGTAGCTAGTACTTATTTTTCCTGCATTCCTCATAGTAGTTTAAAGTATTTTCTGTAAATTTTGTAGATTTTTCTAAAAATGTTTAGTATTTTTAATTAATTAATTAGATTAAATTAGTTTTTAATTCGTAATAATAAATAAAAAGTCAAAAAAATATTCCGTTTTTTTAAAGGGTTAATAGACAAAGATGTCACTAAACTTTCAAAAAAATTTGTCCTAAGTCACTAATGTTTGTATTCTGTCATCTAGGTCACTATACTTCACGGGTTTTTCACATATTTTACTAAACCTTTTTATAAGTGTCACCCTAGTCACTCGAAGGATTGGTAACCGGTTGTGGCCAATACATAACTAAACCTATACAAACAAGTCACTAAACTTTGCGAAAAATTTGTCTTAAGTCACTAATGTTTCATTCCCGTCATATAAGGTACTAAACTTTGCTAAAAATTTGTCCTAAGTCACTAATGAAATTTTTTTCCTAAGTCACGAGTTGTGGCACATGTTACTGAACCTTTAAAATTTCACGTTTTATACGATTTTATACACATTTTATACGTTTTTATTCATTTTATTCATTTTATAATGCGTTTTGTTCGTTTTTACGCTTTTGTCCGTTTTATAATTTTGTCCGTTTTTTCCCATTTTTGTCCGCTTTTATACATTTTTATGTTTTCATCCGTTTTATCGTTTTGTCCGTTTTATATGGTTTTGTACATTTTTATACGTTTTATTCGTTTTCATACATTTTATTCGTTTTCATCCGTTTTATACGTTTTGTCATTTTTACGTTCGTCCATTTTTCTTATGTTTTTGCCCGTTTTCTATGTTTCATTCGTTTCGTCCTTTTTATGTTTGAAAACATAAGAAAATAGGCTAAAACGTAAGAAAAACGGACGAAAACGTATAAAAAAAGGATTAAAACGAATAAAAACGGATGAAAACGAATAAAACGGATGAAAAAATAAAAACGATAAATAATGTATAAAACCATATAAAACGGACAAAACGTATAAAACGGATGAAAACATAAAAACGTATAAAAACGGACGTAAAAAATGGGACAAAACTCGTGACTTAGGACAAAATTTTAATTAGTGACTTAAGACAAATTTTTCGCAAAGTTTAGTACCTTAGATGACAGGAATGAAACATTAGTGACTTAGGACAAATTTTTCGCAAAGTTTAGTACCTTAGATAACATGTGCCAAAACTATCGAGTATACCTTAACCGGTAACAACCGGTTGTTTCCCTATCGGTATCCACGATAACCGGTTACGTAAAGTATAGTGACCTAGATGACAGAATACAAACATTAGTGACTTAGGACAAATATTTCTGAAAGTTTAGTGACATCTTTGTCTATTAACCCTTTTTTAAATCATTTTTAGTCATTTAGAATGTAGGAAAATTAGTTTTGTACCCGTAGACTTAAATTTCATATTTTTCATGTACGTTTTTAAATATAGAATTAGAAGGACTTCAAAGTCCTTAAATAGATTCAGATTCCTTAGTGTAAAATCAATCATAACCTTTTCCTGTTCAATATTCACCCGATCACAGATTCGTTGTATTACAGTTTACACACCTCGTTGGGACTTAACGACCCGGGGAAACACTAAACTCCTCTGGACTTAATTGCATTCTGTTCTGAGCTGTTTGACTTTTATGGTTGACCATTCACAAGTGGTTGACTAATAAAAGATAGACCGTTCGGAGCGAATCATTTCCCTATAAAGTAACCATAAAGCGTATAAGCAAAATGAGAGGAAACCTCGTCAACAGCTTGCAATGGGATAGTAACGTGCGCCCTTCTACACTTTCCTCATTACGCATCTCAACTAAACTATTCACTTTTACCATTCACTTCTAAAATTTTTATTTCACATTCTCGTAAGTTAACATATTTTAGTGATAACCCGAGAATTTGACACTCGTCGGGTCATTTTTTTCAAATTTAACGAAATCGTGTATGAGATTTACTTTTAGGTTTAAACGACATTTAGGCATCCCGATATGTCCCTACAAAATTACAAACAAGAAAAATATAGGTTTTTCACATCATACGAAAATTTCATAAGTTTTGGAATTTTACATTTTTCGGTTTTGCGTTTTACGCGTTTTACGCATTTTAAGCCTACGTTTTTCTGTTTTAACGACTTTGAACATCTCGATAGAACTTATTACTCATATAATATACTAATATAGAGTATATTAAAAAAGTTTAAAATATTTACAAGTTTCATATTTTTAGGATACTCGGTTTTAAGTTTCGTGACTTAAATACTTACCGTTAGGGATTACCGGGACCAAAACTCACTCCGTAACTTATATAAGGACAAGATTCATCAACGTAGTCCCTCCCCCTTATATTGAACGTGTATATGGTGTATCACCATGGCCTTGGTGGCTTGGTGAGAGCCATGGAACATTTAGAGCATCATGTGTTACATTAGGAGCTTTAAAAAGTCTTAAGGCTAAAAATCAACCAAGTATGCTTCATGTGGTTTATTCTAGACCATACCTTAGTGTAACTAACCTTCTCAAGGCCCTATAAATACTCCCTCCTCCTCTCTTGGTCGTTCATAACATCACAAACACCAAACACTCTTCATTTGATTTCCAAGTTCCAAGTTATACATAGAAGATGAAAGCCTAGTTATTCTCTACATAAATCTAGTGTTACTTTGATGATTCCATGGTTGGATTAAGAACTATACAAGGTGATTAGAGCTGAGATTCCAAGGATTTTACAAGGTTTATATCAAGGGTAGCAAAGGTTTGTGTTAATACAAATAAGTCGTAAAAACGTTTATTTATATTTTACGATCTTCTAATATTTTGTCGATAACAAACGTAAAATCATTTTAACGAAACAAACAAAATACGTAAATGGTTTGAGCCAATAGTTTACTAACACACTTACATTTTCATATAAAATACTAAACAAGTAATAGTGTTTACATTTATAGAAATGCATATGTATAACAACTAGTGTTTACATAATGGGTATATATATATATATATATATATATATATATATATATATATATATATATATATATATACATACATACTTAGTATATATTGTAATGGGTAAGAATCTAAGTACTTGACCCATTAACTAGATACATTGAATGTAGTTGGGTAAAACCCAAAGTCCATGACCCACCATGGAGCATGATCCATAACCCATGACCCATTGCATGACATCATGCATGAAGTCATGTTGGGTATTATCCATGGTCCATGACCTATACCCATGACCCATTGACTAGATGCATTGCATCTTCTAGATACATTTTATCTATTTGGATACCCATGATCCAAAGTCCATGACCCATGATCCATGAGCCATATCTCAAATAGGAGGAGCGTCTGGCGGATCCCCCAGTTTACACTGGACGGATCCCTCGTGTAAGGGATCCGTGGGATCCGGGGAACAATAGTTGATTTTTGCCTATAAATAGTGAGCCATTTCTTCATTGTAACTCACCCCTTTTACACATACTTTCTCTTAGTATTGTAAACTCTCTAACCTCAGATCCAAAGGATCTTTCTATGTAGTTTTGTGTTTGTGTGATTCTCTAGGTTCCTCTTAAAGGCGAGATCACCACCTCTTGAAGTCGAGCAAGCTCAAGTCCATGAGTTGCCAAGCTTCGTCATCATCAAGACTACTGAGGTTATCTCGTTGATAGTTTTTTCTTCCTCCTTAGAAGTGTTGTGTTGAAGGCATAAGATGAAAGATGCCGAAAGGGTCAAATAGAAGGCATTAGTGAAAGGTGTCGAAAGTCCGTGTCGAAGGCATTAGTGAAAGGTGCTGAAGGTCCGTGTAGAAGGCATTAGTGAAAGGTGCTGAAGGATCGTGTCAAAGGCATTAGTGAAAGGTGCCTAGGGTGTACATTCGATATGGTGCATCGATGTACAAGATAGACTAGTTTGGGTAAAGGATATTGATATCCTTGATGATTTTGTAATAAGGAGTGTGTCTCCTTTGGGATAGGTGTTGTGTAGTGCTGGCTAGCATTTCCTCATTTGTAATGGAATTCGGTGTCTAGCCTTATACCAGATAAAGTGTAGGCGACGTTGTGATAGGTTTGGTTCTACCTCATGGAAGAACCCGGTGTCTAGCCTTGTACCGGATAAAGAGTAGGCAACGTTGTGAAGGCTTCTCCGCCACAAGGAGTTTGTGTTGTGTAGTGATTACGAACTCTCGAGTAGGTGACTCAGGGAGTGGAGTAGGGCAAGGAAGGTGTCCTTGTAGCCGAACCACTATAAACACTCGCGTTGTGGTTTTGTGTCTCTAACTCTTTATCTTTTGCATTGCTCATTCATATGCTTATCTATCAACATCAAACACACACTGTTAATAGATTGACATAAGTCGATCTAAATAGAGTATATTGTACTTTAAAAACTTGACACGATCCTTGTATAATTGAAAACTACAAAGTAGGCTTTTACAAAAACAAACACCATGTCTTAAAAAAACTTTTGTAGGATGTTGATTTGATGACAACATCATATGTTTTTATTTCTTATTTTATCTTACAAAAATGCACTAACCTTTCTTGTCATTTTGTTTAGTTAAGCACATTTTAATCAAGCTATAGGAATTCCTTGGTAACAAGATTATCTTTCCTAAAAAGGTATCTTAAACTACCGCCTAGATCTCGAAGGAACCGGAGTTGTCTATTGACATTTTTTGTCAAAAGAAAAGGACACTCATAATTTCATTAGAGGTATGATTTTCTTAAAACTTATCTCAAAATAACATTAGCTTAGAATAAGTATGCTTGCATAGAAACCTATATGGTTATATTAATTTTATTTTCTTAGTTTTAAGATTTGCTTTAGTAATATACGTGGCTTCATTAGGAAACTTTCTTGCATACATGTTTCTCTTCCGTCTAAAGTCTAGGTATATAAATATGTGTTATCTTAATCTAAAAATCAAACCTTTCTAATAATAAAACAAAACACAAATCTCAAAAATTCCTCCTTCCCCATAAAATCTCTTCCGATCGTTCCAACACCACCAAATCCCATTTTTTTCAAATTTTCCACTTTCAAAAATTACCTCTCATTCAAACTCCATCTTCCTCCTCATCCCACTCTTCAAAACCAAGGAAGAACTTCATCATCATGTTTACATCGCCTTCGTGATCATCGTCGTGACACTCATCGCTCTCGTGTATCCCATGATTAAGTTTTCTCATGGAGACATGTACTTTGTGTTGTTAATCTACATTTGTATCGTATATCATATCCTTTGTATTGCCCTTAGCATTGAAATGAAATATTACTAGTATCTTAGTTTACCTCGTTTATTTCTCATAATGTGTTTATCATATTTTTCCATTATTATCTTTAAAAACCTTGACATATTTTTGTAATCTATAATGCCTGCTTAAATAGTAAATATCGGCTAAAACACACCTCTTTTTATAAACCTAAAAGTTGCAAAAATCATTTTACGTCAATATCATTTTTCTGTCACTACAGATCCACGGATCCCTGAAGTTTAACTAGCCGGATACCTTTTAAAAGGGAACTGGGAGAACCGTGGAACTGAGAAAAAGAAACTCGTGCAACATAAAAACCACTTCATAAAAACCTACCATAAAAGGAAAAATCCTACTAGAATGTTAGTACAAAGTAAGTTAATTGTCATTGTTAATAAAAATAAGAGTAATCAAATAAAAACATTAGAAGGTTATTTTCACCTATCAAATGTCCTCCCTTTTGATGCATCACTTTATCTTAACTTGCTCATATAAATTATTCATTTCACTTCCATAGGTCTCATCATGACTCATGAGTATGAATTCGACTTTCAACTCACTTATGTCTACATTCCTAATATCTCCCTTGAGCCTAACACACCTGGAAATCATGTCCGTGGATTCAATAATCTCGAAACTTGTTACTTTCATGAAGGACGTATTGTTGACTCACCTATTCTATACCAAGAAGGTATCAATACTTCATTCCGAATCATAGGACTAGAAGGCCTTCTCGAAATTAACGAGAAAATATGTCCACGGTTTGTGTTGGAATTCTTCCCTCAAGTTGAACTCGTTCGTAACGAGGATCGATCTCTATCACTATGGTTT
The DNA here is from genome assembly GCA_910596185.1 of Chrysanthemum makinoi. Taxonomy (NCBI): domain Eukaryota; kingdom Viridiplantae; phylum Streptophyta; class Magnoliopsida; order Asterales; family Asteraceae; genus Chrysanthemum; species Chrysanthemum makinoi. The sequence continues at coordinate 164,093,035 of OU343217.1, read as the reverse complement.
TGGATCAAAAACCAAAAGTTTGTCTTAACTCTTGGGCAATTTGCTCACATTCTCCAAATTCCAAATCATGGACAATGTGCCTTCACTGAAGATTGGTCTTTTGATTCTCTCTTCAACTACCGTGAAAAAAATAGTCCATATTGTTCACACATACCTTCCCCTTAAGAATTAACTCGCATGTTATGCAAACCTCGATCCAATTACTCAGATCCAAACATAATCTATACACGTGATATCCGAGATGATCTTAAACCTCTTGCGGTCATTCTATGTGAAAATGTTTGGAGTCTTAAGGGAAATCGAGAAATTCTTCCCGCATGTTGTGCTCACATAATGTATTGTCTCCTAACCCAACAACCATACAATCTCCTATTTCTTCAAGACTAATTGTAAACCTTCAAGGCAACAAGAACAAACTAATTCCATAGGGAATGTTCCTGATACGCCTTTATCATCATATCATGTACTTTTATCCTCAATTTCAAAGTCCTTTATATGTACTTGTGAATAAAATGATGGAAAATTTGAACACATCTCACATCACGTCATTCCTTGTTCCTGACTTCGCAAATACTCATCATCCATTTGATGATCCATCAAACGAAAACGCACAAGAAACCTAGTCTCTTCTACAAATAGGTTCAATCCTTAGGATTCATCTTTTATCTTTGTAATATGATCATTCCCATGAAATAAAACATTCTTCGTTTGATATCTCACTTATATAGATGTCCAAATTCTTTAGAAATCACTGGTCTTAATATACGACACCTTATGCAAAATCTGCACACTTTATGTGAAGGTACTGGTTTGCAGTAGCCGGATCCTTGGGTTATAGCTAACCGGATCCCTCATATGAAGGATCCGTGGGATCCAGGCAGACAAAAATGGACTTACATACTTTCACACATCAAAAAATTCCTCTAAACCACATCATATTAGATAAAAATGATACTTCAGGATTATTCAAGTCTTTCTCAAGCTCACTAGGTCTCACATTCACTCATAACTAAACTTAGGATCACATTCAAGGTACTTTTGATTTATCATATAACCAAAACTCATCATCCTTCTGCTCCAATGCATACACGCCATTTCTCACATCTCAAGACACCTAGTTTGATATTTCTCTCAATTTTAGCAAATTGATTTTAGTCATCCTTACCTCAAAATGGGCCAAAAACTAGTTTTTCATTTATCATGATTTTTAAAGAATTTTCCAAATTTATTTTGAGCTACCATCTGATCTATAGGATCATTTGACTCCACTTGACACTCTCAAAACTATTAGTGTCATCCTTGATCACCCATTGGTGCTCATAAAGTCCCATTTCTTTCCATAAAAGGCAATCATTAGCTACCATCAATCATTTCTCTTGATCATTTAAGACCCTCTTCATTTAAGACACCTAAGAAGACTGAAACACTCAAGATGTATAGATACTAGACTGTTAGGTTCCCATATTCTTAACACAAGCATCAATAGAAGAAATATATGAAGAGAAAGGATCGGTTGAACACTAAACCAAAACACACGTATGAAATGATAATAGTTATGCGTAGAGTGAATGATGAAATTAACAACCAACCTTCAATAGAAGGTTTACAAGAGTATTTATAGGAGGGAACTAGGGCAACACTCTAAGTTCCCATCCTTTTACTTATTGGGCTTGGCCTAGGCTTATGGGCTTTTTACATAAGCCTAGCCTTGATTACTAACATAAAAGCCATATTAAGCTAACTGTTACATATGAATCACTAACACTTGAAGTATGGTTTAGGAGTGATTCCAACAATCTCCCCCTAAGCGTTAGTGATGAATGAAAGAGTGATAAACGTTGTGCGTCTTGATGTAATAGTAGCTTCGACGTCTTTTGACATTCTTCTTTCTTGTGAGAAGAAGTGTCTTGATTCGAACAATCTCCCAGTGTAGAGAAATTGTTTCCTTTGAAGTATTCCGCTTTGACGTCATCATTTACTTTGTTCTTTGATCTTTGTTCTTTGTGATGGTAGTGATAGTATGTTGTTGTTGTCGCATCAGTGCCGCTTCGTTGCTCCGGTGTCTCCACATCTTTCTTCAAGATGCTCACACACTTTTAACGTTGGATTTCGATCGATGAAGTTCTCTTAGTCTTTAAACTTTGTAGATTCTTTGACTTTGAAGAAGAATCATTCGGACTTTGTATTGCCCTTTTGAGAGAACTTCCATTAGTGGTGTTGTTGGTATGAGCATGTGAAGAATCGCGACGATCAGGTCGCTCGAGCTTCCATAAGAAGTAAACATAAGAAAGGTTAGTAATAAGCGGATTCCGACACTTACAAGTTCGAACTTCGAGAGTGTTAACAGCATAGTGTGAAAACACAACTCTAATTCTTACAAAGGCCGTTCTGAACCGGAGTCCCGCAAGTGAGATAACACAATGTACCGGTACATCTACAGTTCGAGATGAGTCGCCGAGGTACACCAAGCATCACCTCACGACAGTAGACCGTTTGAGACACACTAAGCGTAATCCACGGGGAGTTACCGAAGTGACCTGCTGTCAAGGCCGTTTGATGTTGACCGGCGGAGTTTCCATTCAAACACTGAGGATCACAATTGTGAACCTCTCATAAATGTTCTCGACAGATTGCTAGGATCTGTGAAGGTCACGATAAAGAATCACTTGCGTTCTTATTGTTGAACGACAAGCGATAAAATGTCACGTATACCTAAGACATCTTTTGATGAATCTCATGGCTCTATACTCAATAGTGCGCTTTAGTTTTCCTGAGCGGAGACTAGGGAGAGGGTCTCCTTCTTCAATACCAGCAATCTCTAAGAGAAAGCCGATAGATTATGTATGGTTCCCTGTGAGAATGAAACAAGCTTCTGTTGAGAGAAGCTTGAGTGGCTAAGAAGGTTTAGTACATGCGTCACTGGGTCCATGACGACTTTTAATCTTCAATACCGGCGTCATCAAGTGACAACCAGTAGCATATGAATTGAACCCGGTGTCTGCCCTAAGTTGAATAATCTGGAAGGCTATTTCTTTTCACCCTTTTCTTAGCTTTTCTTTTTAATTCTTCAACTCCTTCTTTCTCCGATTCTCATTTTCTCCTTTTTATAATCATACCTAAGGACTTCTAAATCTTACTATTGGTAGTGTCCTTGGGTAGATCCCTCCGGCTCTGGCGGATCATAGGACGGTTATTCCTAACCTTAATCACCTTATAACTCCATGACTAACCTATGTTGCCATAAAACCAATTTTCTTGAAAATCTCTCAAAGTGTTTGTAAATGAATACCATGTTTGAACACTTCAAGAGTTTTGGATTTTCAGAAATACTCCCCCTCCACATGTGCTTAATAATTTTGATAGAAGTCTGCACAGTGAGGAAAGAGCGCACACTTTTTGAATTGATCAACTCAAGATAGACAATTGCTTGCGAGACACGATTACGTTGCATAGTTAAAGAGATACATTGTCAGCTTTTAGATTCCGTCAATTCAAGGGTTGAAGTCTTTTCACAGGAGGATTCAATAGCAAAACACAACATATTTCTTATCGCATAATTTTTATCCCCCTAAAAAATGGCATATAAATATGTTATTTTTGAAGAAATGTTGAGAATACATATGACCATTTTGAGTTTTGTGGGAAGATTACACGAAGAACAATTAGTGAACAGAGTTTTTGATCAAATACTCCCCCTCAACAAGTGATATTAACGGTTGAGGTTTTAAAAAAAAACATAAGGGGAAGTACTTGTTCTTTTGAGCAAAACCTTTTAAAATTGAAAGGTTTGATAAGTTTTACTCAAAAGTAAGAAGCTTTTGCTCCTTTTATAAGGATTGTGACACTGAAGCGTACCACAGGGTCCTTTCATTACAAGTACGGGTTGTACACTGTTATGTGTGCACAAACCTTTGTCATTATAGAATCACACATCCAAATTAATATGAAATTAAAACAGTTTAAGGGGTACCAAGTAGTCCATCAATCTTTCCAGGAATGTGAACTTGATAGCCTGTGAGGGTAATCCTGGGACGACCACCTATGAAGCTCTCCAGAGTTCTGAATTGGTCCCTTCTGTACAACCTTTCATCGATCCGTGTGATGATCCTCTTAACATCCCGTCTGTCCTAAGAATTCCATCGCTTTGGAGACCCAATGCCTGCATGTATCTCCTTCAACCTATAAGCCAAGCCATCCCTGACCTTCTTCAATGTGTGATCCCCAAATTTGTGAAGATCTCTACACGCCATCAAGCAGTTGCGTTGTAGTTCACTACGGTAAACTACTCCGAATGGTTTGCTGACGAGAGTGTATTGTGGAAGCTGGTTGATGTCGAAGTTCTAGTGAGGTGCGGTGAAGTTGACACGAGTCTGATACGATTCAACAACAAGTTGTAAATCTTCTACACGTTCCTAGATCACTATGCTTTTGATGAAGATGAGCAAGGACTTGATGTATTCACGTTGAATTTCAGTCGAGAATTGTCTCATTCGTCCCTGTACTTTGGCAAGATACAGATCTTCAATGTCGTTGAGAGACAAGTTCTGAAAGTCCGCTTCACAGAATTCATAGTCCCTTTCATCTTGTCTTTTGACCACGATTGTCTTGAGGAAGGTGTAGTCCCATTTAGAGAAAGAGTGACATGCTTAACAGCAACAATCCCTTTGTCACCGTACACTTCATGTTGAGACTTTCGAACCTGGCAGCTTTTATAGTAGATTCTTCGGCGTTCCGGCCAATGGTGAATCCCGTACATTACATCAATGTCATACCGTTCCACGCTGTTGGAAAACATGTGGGTAGCCTTTTCTTTGATGGCTATGCAGTTGGAGTATATGGCTGCCAGGAACGGAAGTGTAAGTGATGTAGCGTATTTCTTTGAACCATCGCTATCGTGTAGAAGAAATTCCAAGTCATTGTTGAAGAAGTAGCGAAATAGAATCTTAGGTTGATCTGGTTGGCCAATCGTCGGTAGATGTTTAGACCAGTCGGTGTAGTATGGAGGGTTGTCTCTTCTGGTGAAGTCAATGTTTGCTTCAGGGTTGAGCCAATCAATGTTGTTAGACATGGCTCGTGCTATGTTTTCAAGGTGATTTTCGACTTCAATAGCACTTTCCGAGCTGTCTTTGAGTAGTTGAAATGCTTCATTCTTGATTCGTTTCAACTCGGATTTCGTCATCTTCTTCACACGGAACTTTTCTTGCAGTAACTTAGCATGCTCCAACGTACGATCTTCTACCATATCCGGATCATCGGTTAGGCGGGAGTAGCATCAACAAGTGTAGAGAACCATTCAAACTTGGTGTCATCTTTGTCTAGCCATGAGACGACATCAGCCTTAGGAGACTTCTTCTTCTTCTTTGGCCTTGATGAGGATGATGGTTTCTTTGTTGAAGCGGGAGAGGTGGGTTGTTGTTGGGGCTCAGGGACTTCCTCATCATCACCACCAATATACTCAAAGTGATCACCGGTTTTCTCTCTGGGGGTGGTAACTCGAGTCCCGAGGTTTGTCACCAAGAGCGTGGAGGAGATAGTCTTGTTGTTGGAGTCCTTAGGGGTGGTGGTGGCACAGAGGAGGGTTCTCCAGACTTCTTTGGACGTTTAGGCTCGTTATCTTTATCCTTAACCTTATCATCATCGTCTCTTGGACATTTAGGTCTTTCACCGACTCGCATGCTCGTTTTGAGTTGGTATTCCAAAGAACGCTTCAAACAATTTACCTTCGCAAGTAAATGTTGCAGATCGTTTTGACATTTGAGTTACTAGCTTGGAGACCAATTCAGCATCGGAGAAGACTACAGGATCAGTTGGATTGATTGTTATGGTTAGAGGTGTTGATCTTATAGTTTGCTTGGCTATCTGCATGAGATTTGGATATAGTTGTCTGGTGAACATCTCCTTTGTAACTCCGTGAACAATATCGAGAAGGAATTTATGAGTGTATTCCCGATCATATTGTTCATTTCCCTTGAAGATCACGTTGCATGAACTTCGACGCACTCTTTCATTAGACATCTTTTCTATCTCGTCATGAAGATGTTTGATGTTGTCACGGTATATCTAACTTTTTATTGGTCACATCTTTCTTCCTGACCTGCTTGACAGCTTTAACAATCCTTGTCTTTGCCCGAGATATCCAAGAGTCCGTTGGCTTCTTCACAGATTTGGATGTGGATCTGGTTGTTCTTTTGGATGGTGGAGGTGAAGAGTGAGAAGACGAGTCTGATGATGAGGAGTCATGAGGTGACTCTGGATCCTTTGGAGGTTCATAGGTTTGTTCTTTGGAACGTGCTGGACTATCTAGAAGAAAGTCATCATATTCAACCTCATCATCCTTTGCAGTCTTAGCCTTTTCTTCAGCCTGAATCCTTGCTTCTTCATCTGCTTTAGCTTTAGCTTCCATTTCTTCTTTTGACTTTGCTACAGTGTCAGCATCTTCATCAGTCTTTTCTTTCTCAGACTTCTCCATTTCTGGTTCCTCTATGTCAAAGTCGATAGATTCCCCAGTCTGCCTTTGTTGTTGTTCGTGGGTGATGGTGGTACCAGTTTCCTTATCGGGTTGATTAACCGCATCGGAAACTGGTGTGGCTTGAGTTCCACCACTTGACCCTCCGGGGCCACGAGTTTGATCCTTTACAAATTGATCGGCAAGATGTTTGAGTCTGAGATTCTTCAATTTCTTTTGATATTCTCTTTCCTCATCAACTGGTTCTTCTTCAGAACTTTCCTTATCATGCTCAAGCACAGGAGTTTTCCCTTTTCCTTTATCGGCTATTGGACTGGGAGGCTTAGCTACTGTTGGAGTGTCATCGATTTCCGTTTCAGAGTAGGTGACCTCTTCGTCTGATTCAGTTTCCTCAGAGCTTTCATCCAGTAGCTTTCGTTGCGGTTCAGGCTTGGGAATAGGAATAGGAACAGCTTCCTTAGAGGGAACTTTCCTTTTGAGTGGAGGTTTCCTCTTAGGGAACTTTCTTTGACTCTCAATGCTTGTAACACTTCCCGCGACCGCCACTTCGGTTTTCCTTGTAGGTGTACCAGCGGACTTTTCATCGAGAAAGCCTACTTTGCCTTCATCAACCGCTACCGGATACCTTTTGTATGAATAGAGTTGTTTGACTGCATCGCTTAGAAGGTAATCCGGCAACACAAAGACCTTGTTTCTTTGTTGTAGAGTCCTTAAATCTGACAGTGAGTGTAGGCTCATACAACATGGAGTGATTGTTGGGGTCATTGAGTCTCTTGGGGATATCAGGATTATTCCCTAGAGCTCTTTGGATCAACAATTTGGTATATCTTATATATGGGATCTTGGAACCAAGCTTTTTGAGGAAAGACATCATGTCGTCCCATATTAGAGCTTCAACTTCAATGTGTTTCATGTTGACCAAAGCCCAAAGATCTGCAGTTCCATAAGCTTGGGATGCTCATAGCCACTGTCACGTCCAGAAACAGATTTGGTGATGATGATGTAGAGAGTTCTCCATGGCTGAGGAATATTCTTAAGATCCACGTATGAATTCTTTGTGATTACTCCTGAAGCTTTGTCATAACCAATGTCGATCATGAATTGCAGAACAACCTCTTCAGTTGGTGTGGCAGTGTATTCGGTTGGCTCGATGACAGGAATGAGGAGAACAGCCCTTAAGTCTGCTGGTGTGATGGTGACTTGTTTGTGGTTGAGCGTCACCGTCACAACATTTTGACCTTTGATCTTTTGCATTGTATGCCAGAACTGGTGAATGTAGATCTCCGACACTGTAGCAGAATTGGTGAGCATGTTCTGACAAGGATGATTCTTTAGAATGTCCACAACAATTAAACAAGAAGATTCTGAGCAGGTGAGACTATCAAAATCAACACGAAGGTTATTCTTTCCTATCTTCATCGGATAGCCATTAGGGAAGATATCAACAAAGGTGATAATATTTGGTGCATCCACATTCTGCATTTGAGCGTCCATGTCGTGATCTGAAAGATATTTAGCCAAAAGAACCAACATATCGAAAGACATTATGTTAGTCAACAGATGGTTTTATTGTCTAATTATTTGAATGTGATATGTCGATGATTGTTACGAGTCCAATGTCACTTGTTTGTCCAATAGTCCAATGACGTCGTGATAAGTTTCGTGAGTTGATTAACTTTAAGTTTTAAAGTCCATGTTTTCACTTATTTTTCACAACAAATTAAACGTTTAAGATTATTGGTGACATTATTGGTTTCGTGGCGTTATGATTTATTTATTTACAAGTTTGCACGCGTAACAATTCATAATTAAGGTTAAAACTAGGCTTGGGCGTAGAAATGGCAAGCTTATGCGTAAACAGGAGTGGTATACGCATAAACATAAGCTTATGCGTAGGTTCTTGACTTACGCGTAAGAAAAGAGGGCCTTATGCGTAGAGCTTACGCGTAAGCGTATATGGAACCTTACGCGTAAGGCTTACTCGTAAGAGTCAACCTTATGCGTAGAGGTTACTGTTTACGCACATCCTTCACAGGATACGCGTAGTCCCCAATGTAGAACCTTACGCGTAAGATTACTCTTACGCATAACATGCTACGCGTAAGGTGATCCTTATGCGTAGATTGCAAGAAACCTTGATTCTGAATTTTTTTAAGCGTAGAGAACCTGAAATAAATTCATCATAACATCAACATTAACATCTAAATTCATTTTCTAACAGTTTTAAACACGAATACTCAATCAAACAGTTATACGTAGATAATGTTTTACGCATAGACCTTAAAACCCTAAAGTTCAATTTCTACGAGTAAGATATCTAGCCATAGGAAATGCACCAAAATGATTCTCGGATGTCTAGGAGGCCTATTGAGTTGTTTTGTGCAAGTTTTAGCATCAAACAAGCTATGAATCAAAAGTACCCAATTCGTATGAACTAAAACCCTACAATTCAATTCTTTCACATTTGATGTTATTGGGAAAGTTCTAAGCATGGATATCATCAATTCATCATATAAACAACATCTTACAAGCAACTAATTAACCAGAAACAATCACACAAGAAAATACCCAATTCACGCATAAACCCTAACTTTTCAATATCCATCAATTCGTGTTTCTGGGTGAGTTTTGATGATGGAAATGGTTTCAAAGTGATTAATTGAGCGTTTTGACTCTATCATTTTAACCAAAAACACACACCATTGATTATGTGTTCATACGCTTATGCGTAGAACACAAAATCACTCATATATGAAAATCTAACCGTTGGTTTTTGAAACGATTTAAAACCCTTGTTTGTAATCATGTTAAGAACACAAAAACACTTACAAAATGATGATCCAAAACACGGATTTGAAGCTTGAATTTTAGGCGTAGGATTTAGTTAGGTTGAGTAATAAATGTGAAGAGTTAATGTGTTAGGTGGAGGTTTTATTAAAATAACTTTGAGCTTTTGATAGTTTTAGCCCCTCCACCTTTTCCATTTACATCCAATGTCCATAACTTCCATTTTGGTTACCAAACGAAGGATATTTGGAAAGAATTTTGACGACACTCCCCCCAAACGAAGTTTTATAAATTTTAGTCCGAGGAGTGTCAGTAAACCAGAAAAGTGACCACCATTATTAAAGAAACAACTGGGATAAGTAACATGCAAGTACAAGGTTTTATGAAACCGAAAAAATATTTGCTTTCTCCCCCTCAACTCTTGATCGAAAAAATACTGAATTTTGAAAGATTTGAGTGTTGACGGAAGATTTGTACTTGCCATGTTAAAAGAAATATAGATAGAAGAATATTTTTGTTGTTTTATCTGATTTTATAATTTTGTATTTTGTTTTTGAAAAGTATTTACAAAAGAGGTTTTGGTGTTTGACTGGTTTTTAAGAATGTTTTAAGAGTTCATCCAGTTCCGCTTGAGTCAAACACCGTATACCAATCCGGTGGACCAACTCATTAAACCTAGCAGGAGCTAAGGCTTTGGTGAGGAGATCTGCCAGTTGGTATTATGTACTCACAAAGTATAATTCAACAGTACCCTGTTTCACGTGGTCCTTGAAGAAATGATATCGAAGATCGATGTGCTTTGATTTCGAATGTTGAACTGAGTTGCACGAGATCGCAATAGCACTCCGATTGTCGCAGTACATCGGGATTTTGTCAAATACGTAACCGTAGTCTTTGAGTTGTGTTCTCATCCAAATGACTTGAGCACAACACACCGACATGGCTACATATTCTTTCGTTGAGGACAGATGTACAATCCTCGCTTCTTCGATTTCCGTGACACCAGTTTATCACCAAGAAATTGTAATGCTCCTGAAGTACTTTTCCGTGAATCTAAGCATCCGTGTGATCGGCGAAAAAGCTATTAGTTCAAAACCAGAATCCTTCGGATACCAAATTCCCAAGTTAATGGTTCCCTTGATGTATCGAAGGATTCTTTTAGCCTCGGAGAGGTGGGTTTCAGTTGGTCTCGATGATAACGGGAGTAGAGATATACGGCAAAAACAATATCAGTCGCTAGCTGTTAGATACATGAGAGACCCGATGATACTACGGTATTTGGTAGGGTCCACCAATTTCCCATGTAAATCAGCGTCTAGCTTCTTGGTATGAGCCATTGGTGTGGCATAGGTGTCACAGGTTTGCATTCCAAATTTGTTAAGAATTTCAAGGGCATATTTGGACTGACTCAAGAAAATACCACGGGGTGATTGATGAACTTGCAGTCCTAGAAAGAACGTAAGTTCACCCATCATGGACATTTCAAAATGTTTCTTCATTAGTTTTGCAAAAGCGATTGAGTGCTTTTTATGTGTTGCCCCAAAAATGATGTCATCCACGTAAATTTGAACAATTAAGATATGTGCCCTGTGATATTGTATGAAAAGAGTTGGGTCGACCGAACCTTTGGTAAAATTATTGGCAATGAGGAAAAATGATAACTTATCGTACCACGCCCGAGGAGCTTGTTTGAGTCCATACAGAGCTTTGTTCAGTTTGTAGACATGGTTCGGGAACGCGGGATCAACGAACCCTTCTGGCTGGTTGACATAAACCGTTTCTTTCAGTTGACCATTTAGAAAAGCAGTTTTGACGTCCATATGAAAGACCGTTATATTCATATGAGCCGCGATCGCGAGAAAGATCCGAACAGCCTCAAGACGAGCAACCGGAGCGAATGATTCTTCAAAGTCAATACCCTCTTCCTGTCTATAACCCTTAGCCACTAGACGTGACTTGTTTCTAATTACGTTCCCTTCAGCATCCAATTTGTTCTTCCAAATCCATTTGAGACGTAGACCCCTGTTGGTCTTTCAACCAGTTCCCATACTTCAAGACGTTTGAATTGGTTGAGTTCTTCTTGCATGGATTCAATCCAGTTGTCCTTTGTAATTGCGTCTTTAATGTTTTTAGGCTCAGATTGGCAGACAATGAGTGCATAAATGCAATGTTCACCATCTGTGTGAAGACGTTGTCTTGTTACGACTGGTTGATTCGGGTTGCCAATTATGTTTTCAAGAGGATGGTCTTTTGTCCAACGATGTGTAGAGGGTTGATGTTGGTATACATTGTGCAGAATTTGAGGATTCAAATGGCTTGTAGATGTTTCCGCGACATCAGGTGCAACAGTTTCATTAGCAAACGGGTTAAAGAACGCATTTGGATCAAAATCTGCAGGTGGGGGTACTTCATTAAGAACATCAACAGCTGGATCAGCGTCGTTGGATGCAGTTTGTTCAACTGTTGTTGTAGAGTCAACTGGTGGTGCTTCTTCAACCATAGTTGTTGTAGCAGGTGTATCAGGTATTAGAATATGATCAGGTTGTGCAGCGGAAACATCGGATACACCTAGAGCACGTTCATCAATATTGTCACTGAACAACGGAGCAAATAGCTTTTCCATTTGTTGACGAGTAAGCTGTGGGCTTGGTTCAGTTGATGATGGGGTTTGAGGGAAGTTTAGACGGTTGTGACCGGGTTCCAAGCTGTTATGCTCAGAAGCCATTTCTGTAAACAAAGATTGATGAAGTTTCTGAATCAGTTTCCCCCCAAACTAACAACTGTCTTTAGCAGATTTGAAGCTTTGATGTAGTAGACATTTCTTCTAACTTTTGAAGTTTTCAGTATGCAGCGGAATTTGTAGAAGAGCAGAAAACCACACAAGGTAAATCTAACTAATTGCGGAAAATCCATTCGAGGGTAACTTGCAAGAAATCAACAAGATTTTCTCACATATGTAGACGCATCACACCAAACAAACCACGAAAGAAGAAATGAAATGACTTTCCCCTGAATGTTGTGGTCTTTCGGAATACTAATCACCTGTGAATATGTAATAACTCGATACCAAGACCGTATGTGAGGCATCATAACATCATATTTGGGTAACTTCACACAAGAAATTCAAGAAGGCATTGGGTTTTCGCAAAGAAGCATGTGGTCAAACAAGGAAGCAATAATCACCTACACTCTCTCCCCCTCAATGTTTTCAATGAATCAGAATCATACACCACGTATGTTGATGAGGAATTAAAGACAACGAAACCATGTATAAGGAGATAGCGAAACCATGTATGTATAATTGATCGAACAAGTGTGAAGTACCAAAAATATTTCGAGAGAGTCAATCACGATAAAACATCTCTGCTCATAATGTTGATCATCACCGTGTCATTGTTGTTGGAAACAGTTTGATCTACTGTCATCAAAGATTCGATAGGAGGTGCATTCACAACAATGGTAGTAGTTGTAGTTTCAGAGTGTATCCGAAATTAGAATATGATTAGGTTTTGCAGCGAAAACATTTGATACATCTGAAGCACCACTTTTGAAGGACTCTTTAACCAGTGAAGCAAACAAAGTTTCCAATTCATGACGATAAAGTACAATGGTGGTGCAGCTGATGGATCATGATATTTTTGACGTTGAGAAACGGGTCCTACGCTGTTTTGCAGTAGAAGCCATAGCTGTTGTACCTGCATAGAAAGAACAAAGGGGCAAGAAAGAGAAAGCATGGATCCCCAAGTGTAACTGGGTTCCAGATGTTAGAAGCATAAAGATGTAGTGTCAATTATATTCTTGACACCTGAACATGCTATTTTGATGATTTCCTTTCCTGCCTCAGGGATGGTTGTTGTGGGGATCACAATTGTTTTAGTGCAACTACTTAGTATCTTGCCTGTAGGAATCCACCTAAGCCCAACAGTTTTGAAAACTCTACCCGTTGGTATCCATCTAAGGTTAGATCTAGGGGATGGTGAAACTTCTTTTGGGAAGAGTCTGCGTCCTATATTGATCCACCTATTAGGTTTTTGAAAGTTTACGTTTAGATCAACGGGTTTATTTCTAACTGTGTGTTGATTAAACTTAGGTTTTAGTTTGCTACTACAAGCAGTGTTATGTAACACACTAGAAGGCATCACACTAGGTCGTGAACCTAAGATTCCATCCTTTTGGAGTAGTGCCCTTCTCCTAGCCTTTTCTAGATCATAGTTCTTGTGCAAGTCATTAGTATCATATGAATATTGAATTTTGATGCTCGGTTTAGACACTGTGTTCGAACTAATCCTAGACGAGCCAGGTGCAACTACTTGTAGAGGTTTAACAAAAACAGATTTAATAGAAGCAGGTTTAACAGAAATAGAAGCAATATTCTTAGGCACAGAATGTGGAGTGACTGGTTTTGTCAAATGATTGTGCTCAACAACTTGGGAGGTAAACCGTGGTTTTGAAGATTTTGATCGTTCAGATTTAAAAGCAGTTTGTTGTCTAACTACTGATTGTCTTCTGATTGGTTGAAGAGACGATTTCCCCAAGATTGTTGGTTTTGCAAAATTAGTATCCACACTCTTGCCAGTTAATCTTCGTAGTTTGTTTTGTAAAGCAACATGTGCAAGCCCCTTTGCTTGAATTTGAGCCTTTAAATGCTCATTTTCTTTAACTAATGTATCCACACGATTACTTTGTTCATTCAAAGATTTACTTTTTGGCTCTGAGTTTAAAACATTGTTTTGCAGTTTAAGTTCAAGAGAGATGCAATGAGCCTCAAGTTTTTAAAAATCTCGTTGAAACTGAGAAATGGTCTTTTTGAGAAGAATGTTTTCAGATTCAAGAGTTTGATTTGACGTTCAGTTGAATTGTTAACAAGTAAGGGCTCGATATGAGATAGTTGTCGGACATTGTGCAACACACTGGTCAACCTCTCCTTCATTACTTGAATTCAGGTTGATCAAGATGTTGTGTCACATTTGCATGTAATATGATCAACAGTAGATAGTACCTCAACCATTTGTTCTTTGTCAAAGTTCGGTTCTTTGTCATAGATGGGTAAGATATCTTCCTCAACCATTTGTTCTTCGTCAAAGTTTGGCTCGGTGTCATAGTTAAGTATGATATCTTCTTCTCCAGATCTGCTGCTGTCATCCTACATTTCCAATGCTACAACCTCATTGTCCGAATTACCGACAGATGCAGTAAACATAACATTCTCAACATCCCTTTGAGCATTCCTTCCATGTACATCAACTCTATCACCTTGCACGACTGCGGGAGATCGGGAATTTAATGATGTCTGACGCTTGGAATTGTTAATTAATGAGTTCAACTTCTCTTTCAGAATAATAAATCCTTCTTCCAATTCCACAAATGCTTTAGCATCTTCAAAATCATCAGTAGAAAGGTTTGGTGATGAGGGTTTTAAGCAGTAGATGGAAGGTGAGGAGATAAGTGACTTTTGTACACTCATTTGTGCCATTGATGAATACACTTTCTCTATCCTGCAGAAGAATTAAAGAGAAAAGGTGCAAAGTCGATATAGCACACACAAGGTCGATATAGTTAATTTCAATTTCCCTCCAAAAATAATTTTGAAAAATTTTGACTTCTAAAATTTGAAATTTACTATAAAAATCAATTCTAAGGTTGTAAGAAAAATTTGAGTTATGACAATTTTGACGCCAAATTTTACCCGAAAAATTTGAATTTGGGCCCAAACATTTGAATTTTGGACCAAAATTTTCACAGTTAAACCAAAATTTGAATCTCGCGTAAAAATTGAATGTTTAGTCTCCCCTAAAATTTAAATTTTACTCAAATTTTCCCGCCAAAAACTAGTTGTTTGTTGAAGAGGTGCTTAGGCGTAGAAAACCAGCTTATGCGTAGACAAGAAGCTTATGCGTAGAAAAGGACCTTACGCGTAATACCCAACTTACGCGTAGATATGAGTTTACGCGTAAGAACTGCTTACGCGTTGACTTGAGAAAAGCTTAGCTTAGGTGTAAACTAAAGACTTAGTAGTAGAAACCTTATGCGTAATATTTCTTTAGGCGTAAGACAAGCTTAGGCGTAAGAAATGCTTAGGCGTAAGAAGATGCTACGCTTAAGTTTTAAGCTTAGGCGTAAAACTAGGGTTTTGCCCAAAAATCCTTTACACTATCACAACGTAAACGATATCCAAAGTCGAAGTGTTTTCAGGCTTATCCAAGCAAGAAAACACTGAGTAAACCAATAGCACTGAAGATCAAACCTTGAGACGCTTATGCGTAAGTTTAGGGTTTCGCTTACAAGTAGAAAGTACCAAAAACTAATTTTATGCCCAAAAGTGTTTAGAAACTTGATTTTTATGATGAAATAGCTACAATATCACCAAAATAACAAGAAAGTTAAAAACTTGATGATCCAAAACTCTTTTTCACCTTACGAGTAGAAAGAGGTACACGAATGAAATCACGCTCAAAAACACTTTGACACACGTAAAGTTTCAAACTTTTTGCCAAAAACTTAAACTTTAACACGAAATAACCTTTAAAGTACAAGAATCGTGAATTTTAAAGTGTAAAAATGAAAGCTTTTTGCGTATGAAAGATTGAAAACGTGAAACCTTACGCGTATGAAAACAACCTTCAAAACAAAATCGTTTCACCCAACTAGATGGCGAATGATACCACTGTTAGGTTCCCATATTCTTAACACAAGCATCAATAGAAGAAATAGATGAAGAGAAAGGATTGGTTGAACACTAAACCAAAACACACGTATGAAATGATAATAGTTATGCATAGAGTGAATGATGAAATGAACAACCAACCTTCAATAGAAGGTTTACAAGAGTATTTATAGGAGGGAACTAGGGCAACACTCCAAGTTCCCATCCTTTTACTTATTGGGCTTGGCCTAGGCTTATGGGTTTTCTACATAAGCCTAGCCTTGATTACTAACATAAAAGCCATATTAAGCTAACTAATACATATGAATCACTAACACTTGAAGTATGGTTTAGGAGTGATTCCAACATAGACCTTACAAAACATCATTGCCTGCTGAGAGCCAGATCCATAGGCTTAGCCTAGACGGATCCCTCATTGGAGGGAACCGTGATAACAGGCTGCACATATTCAGCTAATCCTAGCTAAAACAATCAGTTCAAGCTTCTCTTGCTCACTTGAACACTCCATCTTGTCTTAATTGACTTCCTTGATCAGTGCTACTCTGAAGTTGACTCTTGTGCATGTAATTCATTGCAATTTGAAGGATCTTAGTGGCTTAAGCTTTAAATTCACTTGCCAAATTCTTTCCTTTATAAACCACCATGTTAGTACTTCTAAATCACCATCTACAACTTCATTCTCAGCAAACATTTGTCTCACTAATCTTTGTCATTTCATCATGAGGAAAGCTCCTAGTGTCAACTCCTCCACGAAAGGACCACCCAAGAAACTTGCTCGTGTTGTTCATGAAATTTCTTCAACCGAATCATCTCCCGTTAAATCCACAAACAATAGGATTTCCCCTCAACCAACTCAACCAATCAAACCAATCCCCAAAAGGATTGTTTCCACAAAACTACCATTGCCAAACACTACTATACCTCCTAAACCAAACACCCCTATTTCCACTAAACCATCACCCTTAGTGCCTAGAGCCATATCATTCACCATTCCACTTTCATCTCCACACCTCTACAACTTAGCGGACTTGCCTTCTAGGCCATCTCATCCTCCACCATTGCCAACATTCTCCTCAATAGAGAGAATAGCGCAACAACAAAACAATGGTGTTGAAACGACACTAGCACCGGTATCCTTTTCTCCATCACCCTCAAATAATCCCTTTTGGATTATAAGGAATCATCAAAGTCAACCACCCGATCACATGGAAGTAGATACCTCTCTACCACCATCCTCGACACATATTCCACCACCACCACCCTTGGTTGAACTACCTCTAAATGTGCCTCCACAAATCCCTCCTTCTTTTGTGGATCCTCAACCTTCCTCATTTAACCCTCCACCTCAAGCCATTCCATTTCTACCACCACCATTTCTGAGCCATGACAAAGATTGTTATCATTGTCAACATGTTGAAGGCTTAGTACATAAACTACGTGAAGAGCTACGTTTCATGTGTTATCACCTCCTCGAATGTTTTGATGAGGTCAACAAACCTAAACAACCTTGAGCTTAAGGATTCAAGTGGTGTCCTAGTCTTAAGCTTAACTTAGATGGTTTAGGAATCATACTCTATGTTTTTGTCATTCTCTTAGTTTTAGAGATATGTATATCATTTCTCGTATTTTTTATTGAATGAAATTACATGTTATATGCCATATTGTCTTGAGAAATTTTTTGGTGCCTTAATACATAACTCATTTTTGATGTTAACCACATTGCTGAATTAAGAATGTAGGTTACGGATCCCTCACTTTGGCCTAGACGGATCCCTCCGAGGGAGGAACCGTGGGATCCGTGCAACAGAAACAATTTTTCTTACTAATTTGAGTCTTATTTGCAGGAAATTATGCATCATATACTTGTTTTCTAATCTTTGTTTTGTAGATTTTCAATATATACTTGAAGACTTTGACACCCTCAACAAGGGGGATTTTATTGTCAAAGCAAAACGTTGCAAAACGCTTGCAATACTTTCACATAGGAGTACATTACTACTTGACGTCCTCCTCACAAAGGAGCACTCGTCAAGGGGGAGCATGTTCGTAAAAAAGACGAAACCATTTGCAAACAATATTGCAAAACACTCGTTTAGCTTTCCTAATTACTTGACGCCCTCAACAAAGGGAAGCACCTGTCAAGGGGGAGCTAAGACGAGAATCCTTCTCTTTTCTTACTCTCAATTTTTCATATTTTTACTTTTCACATGTTTTTTTTTTCAAACAATGTGATAGTTTCTTTTCGATGCTCTTTTTGTTTCGACAAAAAGGGGGAGAAGAGAGTAAAAACTCCAATTCAAACTTTTACGAATTTTAGTTTTTCCTTAAAATAATCTTATATTTTGTCATCAACAAAAAGGGGGAGACTGTTAATACAAATAAGCCGTAAAAACGTTTATTTATATTTTACGATCTTCTAATGTTTTGTCGATAACAAACGTAAAATCATTTTAACGAAACAAATATAATACGTAAATGGTTTGTGTAACACCCCAACCCGACAAGGGTAGAAGTGTCACATTCTGGTGTCATATCAGAACATACAAATAAAATATTTACAAACGGAAACCTTAAAAATGAAGTATCAAATCATATAAACAATTGACTGACGAAGGAATAAAATATCCAAATGAAATGAAATATCAAAACAAAAACTCTTCAAAGTAAGTCCAAATAATAAGGTAACTAGGGTTGGTCCACTCAGATAATCCAACTCTCAGCCCATCAAAGCCCATCTTCAATCCTAAAACCTGCCGCAGGAAAAGAAATGCGGCTGAGCTTAAAAAGCCCAGTGAACAGAAATAAGAAATGGTATAATGAAACTGATAAACAAGTCGTAGCGAAATGAGGACAATGAGTCAATGAGGATCCTGCATAACACAATTATACAGATATCCAAAGCACATATAACAAGGAGAACGAAGCAAAGCAAAGCATCATGGCAAGCATACCAATACATACAAACCAGGAATACAAGTACTGAAACATAAGCAAGCATAGCAGACGTCATATCCACACAACATATACAGCATACAATCAATTCAGGAAATCATAAGCCATACAAGTCAAAGAGAAATCTAAGGCAAGCGGAAGCAATTAATTAGTAAGCGAACCTGGCAAACACACATGTCAAAAACACTTATTTGAAAACATAATCGCATCATGCTCAACGAAGTACCAACAGTAGTCCACACATGGCAGTCACACGTAACAAGTAGGAATACAACATACGATATAATTGAATGAATCAAAGGCATAGCAGGACAACAAATTAACAAGCCATACGTCAACAAGTTGAACCATTTACCCAATCAAACCGTAGCATAGGCAGAATGTAAACATGGCAGGTCAACAATAAACCGATAAGAATACAACGGGATAGTCATAGTCCACAAGATTAACCGAACAAAGCACACATAATAAACCGACAAAACTATCGATTACACATTGGCATGGTCACCAGAAAATTCAGAGGTTCACATAATAGTGAGATCACATATCATCAGATGGAAACAGGTAACTCAGATAACCGCATATTAATCACATCATAGCAGGATAATCGGTAGTCACATAAAACATAAATAGCATAACAAATCAAATAAACACATAATAACCCGGTACGTGAATGGAACGATAGTCTGAAGTAACGGAATGAGAGTGTGACAGATCAAAGCAGTGGAATATATATATCTGGGTAGTAGAGTGAGTCATATAAGGGTACTGAGTAATGAACAATTAACGTAGCATATAGTGCGTTGGGGAATACCAAAGGTACAATATAGGTATATCAAAGGTGTAAGGGTTGTCAGAAATCTACCACGAGCCCGGAACATATCATATCATATCATATCATAAGTAACCATTGTATTCGGAGGGGTGACCTCGAAATACCATATATCATAGGAGGGGAGACCTCAATAACAAATGGAGTAGCTAGCTCCGGAATGTGCAGACGCCAGTATTGCACGACATCATTCACTATATAAATCATATCATAATAGTTAAATCCACTAAACATATCATATCTAGGATGCATCCATACCCCGGAACATATTGGCCAAATCATATACATATAGTGAGCTCATAATCATATCATAATGGGGACGGTGTGCAACATCACTCGTGCACACTGGAGTCATGCCATTGGTGCATCAATGACACGGTCATGTTACCTTCATGACTAGGAACACATATTTGGCTCGGGTATCAAACCGACGGGTCAAAGCATAATCATATCATAAGGGCTCATATCAAAGGTTCAGAAGTCAAAGGTTCATATCAGGTTTCCATAACATAAGTTCATAATCGAGGTTCATAATCGATGGTTCATAATCATAAGGTTCATAATCAGATGGTTCATAATCATAAGGTTCATAATCATAAGGTTCATAATCAGAAGTTCATAATCATAACAAACGAATATCATAGCGAATAGAATCATATCAAAGGATTATGTCTGAATCATATCAAAGGATCATAGCATAAGGAAAATCATAGCAAAGGAATATCATAAGTGAAGCAGAGTCAAGGATTGAAAAGTCAGGAGAAATCCCTACTGAAAAGGGATAGAATATCTGTACCTTAACGCCAATGAAAAGAAAGCAAACGAATGAGTGAATACGAAGGCACAACGTCACGTCTCCTCCAATGCATCTACACGGATTACGATTTGTTTGATACTTATTAGCTCATTTAAGTCATAACGGATTAATCACATTAATATTCTTAGAGTTATAAGCGTATTCTCATTCTTAGTAATGGACGGAAATAAAATACTTTAGGGTAATAATCATTTTTAGTCAAACTTAAGGGTTACAAATGATAAATGGCAAAATTAAATGTTTAATATGACAAATATCCTATTATAAGGCTTTATTAGACCATACTTCAGAGTATAGGGTTCGTATGGTAAATATCTCAAAGTTTAGGGTTTACAATGTAAATAATTCAAAAATAAGGTTTAAAATGTAATTTTTCAATGTTTAGGGCTTATAGCGACAAGTAATTAAACATTATAACTTAATATAATTCTTATTATAGTTTAAGGTTGTAATTTGCCAAATCATAAAGTTTAAGGTTTGCATGTGTTAATTTTCTAAAGATGAGGGTTAAAAGTGAAAAATGTCAAAATATATAACATAATAATATACGTACAGGTTCATGTCTACATTTCATAACTCATTGCAAAACGTTTTCCCACTTGATTTCGACATGCAATTTACCCTCGCCCGCGGTTCATAAAACTTACCATCACGACTTGGTAAACGCACCTAATGACTAACCCCCGACTCGTCTTCCCCGACATCCTTTTTATGTACCGAATAACTCACTTGATAATCCCGCGATGACCCTCGAACATACCCCCACAAACCAAGTGTAAACTCTTTTCTTATATTGTTTTCGACACAAACTTAAGCCAATATATACACGTGTTTTATTATTCTGTTTTAACTCGAAGCAAGATAGATACGCATGATTATGGTCGTGTGAATGCATGTCGATCAAGGCTCCAAACAGGTTGCAGATGGGTTAAACGTATGGCCTTTTCATTTGATATTTCATGTGACAAAGTTAAGATTTCATGTAAGCTTGTAACATATTGTTTTATGTAGTGTTTCATTTGGTTAGAACCTCACGACAGTATTTAGAGGAAAAACAAAGAAAGAAGGTTGAAACAAGGATTAATATGTTACCCTTGTAGCGTGTCGAATGGGAGAAAACAAGAGCCAAGAACACGACAAGTCCGAAACTAAAACAGCTTATACCCTTTCGACCAAAACCCACGACAAGCCAACAACAAATAGCCACCCATAGAGCCTTGTAACCCACGATCACAACAGCCCTTCAACCTAGCTGCTTCAAATCAAACCCACGACCAAACACCACTATCACAGCCTCCTTGAATCATGTTTCAAATCGCCTTGCACCCTTGGTTTTTGATGATCGAATGGAAGAATAAAAACATAAGTGTCTTGCCGTCACTTTTATTTTAGATGTTAGGGTTAATGTTATTTTGAATGTGAAATGGGTAAGTAGATAATGAGAGTTAAATGGAATTAAATGGGAGGTATAAGGGGGCGTTAGTTTGGCCGAGATTTTTGGGAGATTTTAAAGACCAAATAAATTTTCCATTTTTACAGATGTAGTGTTTTGCATTTAAACTAAATGTGTTTTGTAACTTGTATTTAATTTGGTCCATGTAACTTTATAACGTGGGATATGAATATTGAAGACATAAGTGTGTCGGTTTCATTTTTATCTTGCACAAGTTAATTATTTCTTAGTTAGGTTATAAATGAATTTAATGAGCTGGACATATTTTACGTATGTTATAAACAATTAATTTGAGGGGTAAAATGGTCTTTCCACACGTTTTTTATTTTTAGGGTTTTACAGTTTGAGCTAATAGTTTACTAACACACTTACATTTTCATATAAAACACTAAACAAGTAATAGTGTTTACATTTATAGAAATGCATATGTATAACAACTAGTGTTTACATAATGGGTATATATATATATATATATATATATATATATACATACTTAGTATATATTATAATGGTAATGTAATGGGTAAGAATCTAAGTACTTGGCCCATTAACTAGATACATTGAATATAGTTGGGTAAAACCCAAATTCCATGACCCATACCCATGGAGCATGATCCATAACCCATGACCCATTGCATGACATCATGCATGAAGTCATGTTGGATATTATCCATGGTCCATGACCCATACCCATGACCCATTGACTAGATGCATTGCATCTTCTAGATACATTGTATCTATTTGGATACCCATGATCCAAAGTCCATGACCCATGACCCATGATCCATGACCCATAAACCAAATAGGAGGAACGTCTGGCGGATCCCCCAGTTTACACTGGACGGATCCCTCGTGTAAGGGATTCGAGGAACAATAGTTGATCTTTGCCTATAAATAGTGAGCCATTTCTTCATTGTAATTCACCCTTTTACACATACTTTCTCTTAGTATTGTAAACTCTCTAACCTCAGATCCAAAGGATCTTTCTATGTAGTTTTGTATTAGTGTGATTCTCTAGGTTCCTCTTAAAGGCAAGATTACCACCTCTTGAAACCGAGCAAGCTCAAGTCCATGAGTTGCCAAGCTTTGTCATCATCATGACTACTGAAGTTCTCTTGTTGATAGTTCTTTCTTCCTCTTTAGAAGTGTTGTGTTGAAGGCATAAGATGAAAGATGCCAAAAGGGTCAAGTAGAAGGCATTAGTGAAAGGTTTCAAAAGTCCGTGTGGAAAACTAGAAGGGGGGGTTGAATAGTTTTGCCAATTAAAAACTTCCTTTTAATCTATTTAGATTGACTTATGACAATCTATTTAGATGTGTGTGTTGGATGTTGAAAAACAAGCATATAAATGTAAGTAATGAAAAGATAAGAGTAAGAAGCACGAAACCACAACACGAGTATTTATAGTGGTTCAACTACAAGGACACCTTCCTTGCCCTACTCCACTCCCCGAGTCACCTACTCGAGAGTTCGTAATCACAACACCAATCTCCTTATGGCGGAGAAGCCTTCACAACGTCGCCTACCCTTTTTCCGGTGCTAGGCTAACCACCGGGTTCTTTCACTCCAAGGTGAACCACACCTACACAACGTCGCCTACCCTTTATAAGGTACTAGGCTAAGTACCTAGTTCTTTCACTCCAAGGTGAACTACACCTACACAACGTCGCCTGCCCTTTATTAGGTACTAGGCTAAGCACCTAGTTCCATTGCAATGGAGGAACTACTACCACACTACACCAACGACTAATCCCAAAGGAGATCTACTCCTTTACAACATCATCAAGGATATCAATATCCTTGGATCTAATACTAGTCTATCTTGTACATCGAAACACACCATATCGAGTGTACATCTAAGGCACCTTTCACTAATGCCTTTGACTAGATCTACAAGACACCTTTCACTAATGTCTTGTATCTTCACTTCTAAGCACCTTTCACTAATGCTTCTTTGTCTTGACTTCTAAGCACCTTTCACTAATGCTTCTATGTCTTGACTTCTAAGCACCTTTCACTAATGCTTATCCTATAGACGAAAGATACCCTTCACTAATATCTTCGTCTTGACACTTGAGACATCTTTCACCAATGTCTTCAACACTTCACTTCTTTGAAGAAAGAAAGGAATCATCAACAAGAAGACTTTAGTAGCCTTGATGATGAGGAAGCATGGCAACTCATGGACTTGAGCTTGCTCAACTTCAAAGGTGGTGATCTTGCCTTTAAGAGGAACCTAAAAGATCACACAAAAACAAAACTACAAACATAGATCTCTTGGATCTAAGGTTAGTGAGATTTAACTCAGGGGGGAAAGTGTGTTAGAAAAGAGTGAGTAATAATGAAGAAATGGCTCACTATTTATAGAGGAAAAATCCTACTGTTCCCCGGATCCCATGGATCCCTTCCACTTGGGATCCGGCTAGCACAAAGCTAGGGATCCGTGGAACGCTCCTCTTTGCCCATGGGTATTTTGGTTATGGGTCATGGGTCATGGGTTGAACCATGGATCTTTGGCTAGATACAATATATCTTTGAGTGCATTGCACTTAGTCACTTGGGTATGGGTTGATCCATGGGTTATGGATATTATCCATGTATGATATAAGCATGATGTCATGCAATGGGTTATGGGTCAAGATCCATGGGTTATGGGCTTTGGGTTGTACCCAACTACATTCAATGTATTTTCCCAATGGGTTGTGATACTTAAGTTTCTACCAATTTATATTACCCAATATACTACATACTAGTTATGTGTATATTTTATCCAAATATGTAAAAACTAGTTGTTGTACATATGTATTACTAAATCATAAAATCACTTATACTTGTTTTAGTGTTTTATGTGAAAATGTGAATATGTTAGAAACTATTAGTTCAAACCATTTACGTATTTTATTTGTTTCGTTAATATGATTTTACGTTTGTTATCGACAAATCAATAGAAGATCGTAAAATATAAATAAACGTTTTTACGGCTTATTTGTATTAACAATCTCCCCCTTTTTGTTGATGACAAAACATAAAATTATTTTAAGGAAAAGCTAAAATCCGTAAAAGTTTGAATTTGTAGTTTTTACTTTCTTCTCCCCCTTTTTGTCGAAACAAAAAGTGTTTGAAGGAAGGCAACACATCGTTTTTAAGAAAAACATGTGAAAGAAAAAAATAAGTAAAAAGAAATAGAGAGCAAATAACGGGAGAGGATCTCGTCTTTACTCCCCTTGACGAGTCCATCCCTATGTAAGGGCGTCAAGTAAGTGATACTAATCTAGTTTATTTGCAAATAAGTTTGCAAAAGATATCGTCTAAGAGACAAATGTGCTCCCCCTTGATGATTGCAATTTTGCAAGGGGATGTCACGAAATGTAAACCTAGTATTGCAAGTAATTTGCAATGTATTGCTTTGACATAAAGCTCCCCCTAGCTTTTGGATGTCAAAGTCTTCATATGTAAATTGAATAACTACAAAACAAAGGTTAGAAAGCAAGCATAATTCACAATTTCCTGCAAATGTGATTCAAGTTAGTAGAAAGAAAGCTTTCTGTCTTACGGATCCCACGGTTCCCTCCTAGTAGGGATCCATCTAGGCAATTCTGAGGGATCCGTATTAGCTATTCAATTACAGCCAAGGTGATATAACAGGTAATGTTATCACAAAAATCATATGCTCAACAAAATAACAAGTAGCATGTAATTCCATTTAATAAAACTAGAGTTATGATATACATGACTCTAAAAACTAAGAAAATAAGAAAATACATGACTAGGAATTTCTAAACCAACTATCGCTTGATGCTAGGACACCACTAAAAACTTCTAGCTCAAGTTTTGTTTAGGTTTGATCTCGTTGAAATGCTCGAGGAGATGATAGAACATGAAACGTTGGTCTTCTCGTACTTCATGTATCAAACTTTCAACATGTTGACAATGATAGCAATCTTTGTCATGGCTAGGTAGTGGTGGTGGAAGAAGTGAAATGGTTTGATGAGAAGGATCAAGTGAAGCGGCTTGTGGAGCTTCAAATGATGGAGGGATTGGTGGAGGTGCATTTGAGAATGACTCAACCAAAAATGATGGTGGTGGTAGAGAAGTGTCAACTTCCATATGGTCGGGTGGTTGACTTTGATGATTTATCATAATCCAAATGGGATTATATGATGGAAATGGTGAAAAGGAAGCCGGAGCAAGTGTTGACTCAACACCTTGATTTTGAACCATTATTCCTCCTAATGAGGAGAAAGTTGTCGGCGGAAGTGGATGAGATGGCCTAGGAGGCAAGTCCTCTAAATTGTAGAGGTGTGGTGATAATAGTGGGGATGTAAATGAAATAGCTCTAGGAACCAATGGTGATGGTTTAGTGGAGATGATATTGTTTGGCCTAGGAGGTATGGTGGTGTTTGGCATAGGTAGTTTTGTGGGTACTATCCTTTTAGGAATTGGTTTGATTGGATGATGAAGAATTATATCATTTGTTGGCTTGACGGGAGAAGATTCGGTTGAAGAGATTTCGTGTATAACACGAGCCCTTTTCATGGGTGGTTCTTTGGTGGATAAGTTACTACTTGGGGTTTTCCTCATAATGAGATGATTTCAAAAGGTTGCAAGAGCTAAAAGTTAGGATGAGAGTGATGACTATGGAGGTCCTAACAAGGTGGTTTATAAACTAAGAGATTTGGCAAGTGCATTTAAGCCTTAAGCCACTAGGATTCATTGGAATGTGATGATTGACATGCACAAAAGTCAACTTCAGAGGTTGCACTGATCTAGGAACCCATTTAAGATGAGATGGAGTGTTTGAGTTAGGAAGATGAGTTGAAATGATTGTTTTAGCAAGATTTGACATAAACTGTCATCCGGATCCCACGGTTCCTTCCTCAGAGGGATCCGTCTAGGCTAATCCTAGGGATCCAGCTTTCAGCAGTTATGAAAAGGTGGAAATGATGTTTTTAAGATCTAAGACCTATATCATCTTGAGTGTTTCAGTCCTCCTAAGTGTTTTAAATGAAGGGGTGCTTGAGTACTTGAAGGTAATGAATGCTGTAGCTAATGATTGTTATTTATGGAAGGATTTGGAACTTTCAAGAGTACCAATGGATGAGCAAGGATGACACTAAAGATTTGGAGTGTCAATTGAAACTAAATGATCTAGAGATCAGGTTGTGTTTTAGGATAGTGTTTTGGAAAATATCCTAGAAGCTTTGAGATGGGAAAACTAGATTTTGATCAACTTTGATCAATTTTGAGGCGAGGATGATTAATGATCAATTTTGCCATAATCAAAAGATCTCTAAGGCTAGATGGGAGAGATCAAGTAAAAAATGAAGTGTGAGTTTAAGAGTGGAAGAGTAATGGATTAAGGATGAAACGGTAGATCTACAATCGTCTTAGAGTGTGATCTAGGTGAGTTATGTATGAGTAGGAAAGATCAACCTATCTTTGATAAGGAATTAATTTTGCCTTAAGATACTATGTTTAGCTTAGTGTGTGAGGTGTTCTAAGGATATGTTTGAAATATAATGCTTGCAATTGCATTTTCTGTTTGCCGGATCCCACGGTTCCCTATGAGTAGGGATCCGTCTAGTACAATCTTTGGGATCCGCCTATCTGCTCAGCAAGACCTTTACTAAAGGTATACAATGATCTTGACAATGCATTATATCTCAAGGATAGTCTAAAAAGAGTTCTAATACTAAGATATCAAATGTAAAATGTTTTATTTCATGAAGGAAATTGGATTACATTGATAAAGCACGAGTACAAGAGATTTGATCCTATTTTGGAATACTATTAGTTTCCTTGAGTGTTTTCGCTAGGAGGATCATTATGTGATTGATGAGTGTTGGTGAAATCAAGAAAGAAGAAAGTCTTCATGAGAGATATGTTTAGCGGTTCCATCATCTTGTTCACAAGTACGTACAACGGACTTTAAAATTGAGGATGGAAGTGCATAACATTATGATACAGGCGTGTCAAGAACATTCCATAAGGGATGAGTTTATTCTTGGAGCCTTGAAGATTTGCAATTCGCCTTGCGAAGAAGTAGGCGAGATTGTATGGTTGTTGTGTTAGCAAACAGTACAACATGTGAGCACAACAAGCGGGAAGAATTTCTCGATTTCCCCTAAGACTCCAAACATTTTCACGTAGGATGAGTGCAAGAGGCTTGTACTCTTCTCGGATATCCCTTGTAAAGATAATGTTTGGATCAAAGTAATATGGTCGAGGTTTGCATATTATGCGATTTAAATCTTCCGGAGAAGGTATGTGTGAGCAATATGGACTATTTTCTTCATGAAGGTTGAAGAGAGAATCAAGAGACCAATCTTCGGTGAAGGCACATTGTCCATGATTTGGAATCCGGAGGATGTGAGCAAAATGCCCTAGGGTTAGAGTGAACTTTTGGTTTTTGGTATAAAACCAAAGAGATAGAGAGCGATCCTCGTTACGAACGAGTTCGACTTGACGGAAGAATTCCATTATGAACCTTGGACATATCTTCTCGTTGATTTCAAGAAGGCATTCTAGTCCTATGGCTCGGAAGGAGGTATTGATACCTTCTTCGAATTGTAGAGAGGTGTCTACAATACGTCCTTCGTGGAAGTGACGGTTTTCGAGATTATTGAACCCACGGACATGATTTCCAGGTGTGTTGGGTTCGAGAGAGATGTTTGGAGTGTAGACGCTAGTGAGTGAAAAATCAAACTCATATTCATGCGTCATAGTTGAACCTATAAAAATGATAAGTTAATAAAAAGAGATGTTTGTGGTCAACCTATGATAATCTAATGTTTTTACTAGATTTTTATTAACAATGGTATTTAACACTTTAAGATACTCAAGGTTTTGACTTCCTAGTGGATTATTACATTTAGAAAGATATTGGTTTTTAATCTTGCTTGAAGACTGTTTTCCAGTAGGACGGATCCCACGGTTCTTTTACAAAAGGGATCCGGCTAGTATATCTTCCGGGATCTGTGGATCTGTAGTAACAGAAACAGATTTGATAAAAAATAGGTTTTACAGTTTTTATACCACTAAATATGTTTTATCCTACATTTTCTTTTAGCATGCATACATGACTTCTAATGTATCACGAAAGAATATAAAACATATAAATCAAAATAAGTGAGAAACACATTATGATAAAAATAACCTAGATAAACTAGATTATTAATAATATTGCATTTCGATACTAAGGATGATACAAAGGATTGGGTATATGATCCCAATGTAGATTAACAACACAAAGTAAATGTCTCCATATGTGAACTTCATCATAGGGAACACAAGTGCGATGAGTGTTAGGGCGATGAGCACGAGTGCGATGTAAACCATGTTGATGACGGATCTTCTTGGTTTCGGTTGAGAGGAAATGAGGAGGAAGATGAAGTTTTTTGAATAAGAGAAAATTTTGAAATTGGAGGATTTGAAAAAGTGAGGGTTTGTTAGAGTGGTCGACGATGGGGTTATTTATAGGGAAGGAGGAATTTTTTAAATTCGTGTTTTGTTTTATTATTGGATTTGAAAGGGACAAAACATAAGTTTTATATACCATGACTTTAGACGAGAAGTAAAACACGTATGTGAGAAAAAGGCTTCCTAATGAAGCTTCATGTAAAACATGTATGAGCATAAAAGATAATCATATAAATACCTAAATAGGTATACTTAATTATCAAGCAAAATAAAAAGAAAATCATACCTATAGTGCACTTAGGAATGTCTTTACAAATGACACAACAAATGTCACTTAGACGATTCCCGCTCCTTTGCGATTAAGATACTTTCTTAAGGAAGGTATTCTTGTTACCAAGCGACTCCTAAAGCTTGGTAGGTAGGAGCTTTGACTAATCAACATGACGAAGAAGATTAGTGCAATTAAATGAAAAAGTAAATAAGAAAAAATGTTGTTATCAAATCAACATCCAAACATATAGTTTTAAAAAACATGGTGTTTGTTTTTATGAAAAACCTTCTTTGTAGTTTTCAATTAACCATGGATCGTATCAAGTTTTTAAAGTACAATATACTTCAAGAAACTTGGTAACGAAGCTCTGATGCCAATTGTGGAAAACTAGAAGGGGGGGTTGAATAGTTTTGCCAATTAAAAACTTCCTTTTAATCTATTTAGATTGACTTATGACAATCTATTTGGATGTGTGTGTTGGATGTTGATAAACAAGCATATAAAGGTAAGTAATGAAAAGATAAGAGTAAGAAGCACGAAACCACAACACGAGTATTTATAGTAGTTCGGCTACAAGGACACCTTCCTTGCCCTACTCCACTCCCCGAGTCACCTAGTAGAGAGTTCGTAATCACTACACCAATCTCCTTATGGCGGAGAAGCCTTCACAACATCGCCTACCCTTTTTCCGATGCTAGGCTAACCACCGGGTTCTTTCACTCCAAAGTGAACCACACCTACACAACGTCGCCTACCCTTTATAAGGTACTAGGCTAAGTACCTAGTTCTTTCACTCAAAGGTGAACTACACCTACACAACGTCGCCTACCCTTTATTAGGTACTAGGCTAAGCACCTAGTTCCATTGCAATAGAGGAACTACTACCACACTACACCAACGACTAATCCCAAAGGAGATCTACTCCTTTACAACATCATCAAGGATATCAATATCCTTGGATCTAATACTAGTCTATCTTGTACATCGAAACACACCATATCGAGTGTACATCTAAGGCACCTTTCACTAATGCCTTTGACTAGATCTACAAGACACCTTTCACTAATGTCTTGTGTCTTCACTTCTAAGCACCTTTCGCTAATGTTTCTTTGTCTTGACTTCTAAGCACCTTTCACTAATGCTTCTATGTATTGACTTCTAAGTACCTTTCACTAATGCTTATCCTATAGACGAAAGATACCCTTCACTAATATCTTCGTCTTGACACTTGAGACATCTTTCACCAATGTCTTCAACACTTCACTTCTTTGAAGAAATAAATGAATCATCAACAAGAAGACTTTAGTAGCCTTGATGATGAGGAAGCATGGCAACTCATGGACTTGAGCTTGCTCGACTTCAAAGGTGGTGATCTTGCCTTTAAGAGGAACCTAAAAGATCACACAAAAACAAAACTACAAACATAGATCTCTTGGATCTAAGGTTAGTGAGATTTAACTCAGGGGGAAAGTGTGTTAGAAAAGAGTTAGTAATAATGAAGAAATGGCTCACTATTTATAGAGGAAAAATCCTACTGTTCCCCGGATCCCACGGATCCCTTCCACTTGGGATCCGGCTAGCACAAAGCTAGGGATCCGTGGAACGCTCCTCTTTGCCCATGGGTATTTTGGTTATGGGTCATGGGTCATGGGTTGAACCATGGATCTTTGGCTAGATACAATGTATCTTTGAGTGCATTGCACTTAGTCACTTGGGTATGGGTTGATCCATGGGTTATGGATATTATCCATGTATGATATAAGCATGATGTCATGCAATGGGTTATGGGTCAAGATCCATGGGTTATGGGCTTTGGGTTGTACCCAACTACATTCAATGTATTTTCCCAATGGGTTGTGATACTGAAGTTTCTACCTATTTATATTACCCAATATACTACATACTAGTTATGTGTATATTTTATCCAAATATGTAAACACTAGTTGTTGTACATATGTATTACTAAATCATAAAATCACTTATACTTGTTTTAGTGTTTTATGTGAAAATGTGAATATGTTAGAAACTATTAGTTCAAACCATTTACGTATTTTATTTGTTTCGTTAATATGATTTTACGTTTGTTATCGACAAAACAATAGAAGATCGTAAAATATAAATAAACGTTTTTACAGCTTCTTTGTATTAATAGTCCGTGTCGAAGGCATTAGTGAAAGGTGCTGAAGGTCCATGTAGAAGGAATTAGTGAAAGGTGCTGAAGGATCGTGTCAAAGGCATTAGTGAAAGGTGCCTAGGGTGTACATTCGATATGGTGCATCGACGTTCAAAATAGATTAGTTTGGGTAAAGGATATTGATATCCTTGATGATGTAGTAATAAGGAGTGTGTCTCCTTTGGGATAGGTGTTGTGTAGTGTTGGGTAGTAGTTTCTCCTTTGTAATGGAACTCGGTGTCTAGCCTTGTACTAGATAAAGTGTAGGCGATGTTGTGATAGGTTTGGTTCCACCTCGTGGAAAAACCCGGTGTCTAGCCTTGTCCGGATAAATAGTAGGCGACGTTTTGAAGGCTTCTCCGCCACAAGGAGGTTGTGTTGTGTAGTGATTAAGAACTCTCGAATAGGTGACTCGGGGAGTTGAGTAGGGCAAGGAAGGTGTGCTTGTAGCCGAACCACCATAAATACTCGCGTTGTGGTTTTGTGTCTCTTACTCTTTATCTTTTGCATTGCTCATTCATATGCTTATCTATCAACATCCAACACACACTATTAATATATTGACATAAGTCAATCTAAATAGTTTAAAATAAAGTTTTAATTGGTAAAACTATTCAACCCCCCTTCTAGTTTTTCATTGTTTGCAAGAGTTGTGTTGAAGGATTGTAAGCTGGGGTTTTCGATTGAAAGGTTTAGATCTTGTCCTAATTCATGATTTCCCTTTTCATTAAGGCAAAAAGTTGTAAGAATTAAGCACGCTATTCTTCCTTGTTTTCATAATCCTTATATGCTATATATGCTCTTTATATTGATTCATGATGTACTAAGTCCTGAAAACAAGCTAAAATCTTTGTATGTTATATTATGTTAACAAACTAGTAAACTAATGAACTTATGTACAAAAGTTTCACAAAACCAACCACATCTAGATTTGGTACTTTACATATTATTCTAGACAAGGTTAAAATGAAAACATATCAATTTGAATCACTCGAAACGAGTACACGAGTCAAAAGTTACGATAAAAAGAAGTTAACGAAACCTAGAAACTAAAAAATGCCAAAAGCTTGCTGTTAACGAATCTGAGTAAATTTTAGAGGAATTTTTGTTCCGTTTCATCAAAAAGTTAAAACAAGAAATTTTTCCGGAATGACGTTTATCATCTATCATCTAGAAAACTCGGCCTAAAAATGCATAACGAAGACTAATTTCTTTAAAAATCTTAACAGTCTATGTATAGCCAAATGGCTATACGCTTTGTCGCAACTAAGGTGAAACGATATGGCATAAAGTCCTTATAACAAGACCACAGCCGTGGCTAAGGCCAAGGCTGAGGTCTCAAGGCCATGATAGCCGAGACCATAAACCAAAGGCATTAGCCTTGACAAACCAAATCATATACAATACAATTTGGATCTACTCCCTTGATAAACCATGAAACTTTACACACTCACTAGGCATTTAAAATTCACTGTGGATTATGACCAAACATATTTTGTAACCACTTAACTTATATGTCAAATGATCGAACGAGCAAAACATATGTTTTTCCATGTCGAATACTACAACACTAGGGAACTTCATGTGAGGGGTTCATTAGAGTAAAACCGTCGACGAGTTGTGGATTGACGAATTAAAGTGTCCTGGCTCCTTGAACGTTTACTGCATGACCTTTGGATTATGATGGCCCAAACGGTAGTACGAGATATACAAACAAAAACCGTTTCATAAACAAACATACACGAAACTACCAAGTACTAGATCATGATCAATATATAGACGTATATAGGCTTGTTTATACTTTTGGATCGTTATTCCAAACCTCAGACATGACATTATATTATAGGTTACGCGTTGAGACTTCCAGGCTTATCCATCAATTCCGTTATACATTTTGATATCATTAGTTCAAGGTTAGTTTCATAGCCCCTACTTTTATATGTTTGGAATTACTTTTGGGGGATATACATGCTCAACTATTTTCATTTACTTTCATAACTACTTTAATCTTTTAAGGATTACCTTTAGACATAGCCCCACTTTTCTCGTTGTAACTGTTTATTTAACTCTTTGAGGGAGATACATGCTCAACTACTTGCTTTTACTTTTACAAATACTCAAAACATTATACTTGATTGCATTATACTTGATTGCATTATACTCGATTGCATACATGATTGCATTATACTTGATTGCGTTATACATGATTGTGTTAAACTTATTTGCATTATTCTTGAGTGCATTATACTTAATTGCGTTATTCAAATTAGTGGCTCCAAATTAAGTTGTTGGATGACCATTAATCTTTGGGAAGAGGCTCGCAGTACGTACAATTCAGTGGCTCCAAATTCATTTGTTGGATGACCATTAATTTAGTGGCTCCAAATTAAGTTGTTGAAAGGCTATTAAATTAGATTCATCCTAAATTAAGTTGTTGGAAGACCCTTGTGGTGACATTTACACTTTTTACTACTATGATACATGCATACATGATTGACATACTATATTTTAGCAGTGGTTTGTAAACACACAGGTTGCAAGTCTTACATGGGCGGAACTTGGAACTTTGTGGATTTACAATGCCTTTGCTGTGTGAACATTCTTTAAAGGCTTACATGTTAAACAAACTCTATGAACTCACCAACCATTGTATTGATACCTTTTAGCATGTTTATCTCAGGTCATAAGGCGATAGCTAGAGTTTGAAGCATAGAGTCACACGCTATATTTTGAAGACTTACGCTTTTATCATTCACCATTTGAAACATTTTGTAAACATTTACGTAATATACTTTGGGACCTCATGTTTATAACTCTGATTTTATTAATCGAATGGTAACTTTTCAAAATGTCTCATTTAGAGGTCGTTTTCTATATCATGTACTTTGTATTATGAAGTAGCACACCAGTGACACAATCTTCCACTACGGTATTTTGGGTGTGTTACCGATTGGTATCAGAGCCTTGGTTATAAAGAACTAGGTTGAATTTAGAGCCTAGACTATAACTACTATATATGTTGAGACCTTCCTCCCTATCGCCTTGCACACTTTAGAATTTTTCGTAATTTTTGCACCTAAGGGAGAGTTTTATGAATTTATCGAAACACCGAACATCATACGAGTCGATTAGTCCGAACATTTCATTGTTACTCCTAAATTATACATAGCCTGATCACCTACGTCTAATTCAGGAAGAACCATGCAATGAAAGGAGTAGTAGTCTCATCTGTGTAAGCAATTCTGTAATCGAGCCAAACTTTCAAAAGACCTCCTTCAAACCACTTGTGTCCCAACTTGATCTAAGTAACAACTCTTGTTTGATGAGTTGCGAAGATCAAGCTAGAATCAAGTTGTTACTCAAACCGATTTAGCCTAATCCCATGACAGTTCTTGTCTGATGAGTTGTGGGATTAAGTAAAAATCGGTAACCTAAAGGTCTTTTGAGGGTTATGCTCGAGTATGGGAAAGTTTGCCTCATCAAACCTAGCAATAAAAGAGTACGTCTTTTAGAGTGAACAATAGTCATGATAGTCACAAGAACGTACGTAGATGGATAAGAAACCCAAATACATGAGATTTGACATAATCACTTAGACTATACACACCGTAAGTATTTAACATCAACAGAACTTCGGGACGAAGTTCCCTTAAGGGGTAGTACTGTAACAATTTGCATTTTTAGGTTACTATTCATTTTTACTATTCAATTTTACTATTAAATTTTGAAATTTTATTTCACATTCTCAAAAGTTAACATATTTTAGTGATAACCCGAGAATTTGACACTCGTCGGGTATGAGATTTACGTTTAGGGTTAAGTGACCTTTAGACATCCCAATATGTCCCTAAAACATTACAAACAAGAGAAATATATGTTTTTCACATCATACGAAAATTTCATAAGTTTTGGAATTTTAAGTTTTTCAGTTTTGCGTTTTATGCGTTTTACGCATTTTAAGCCTACGGTTTTAGGTTTTCATGACTTTAAACATCTCGATAGAACTTATCATTCATATAATATACTAATATAGAGTATATTAAAAAGTTTAAAATATTTATAAGTTTCATATTTTTAGGATACTCGGTTTTAAGTTTCGTGACTTAAATACTTACCGTTAGGGATTACCGGGACCAAAACTCACTCCGTAACTTATATAAGGCAAAGATTCATCCACCTAGTCCCTCCCCCGTATATTGAACGTGTATATGGTGTATCACCATGCCCTTGGTGGCTTGGTGAGAGCCATGGAACATTTTGAGCATCATGTGTTACATTAGGAGCCATAGAAAGTCTTAAGGCTAAAAATCAACCAAGTATGCATCATGTGGTTTATTCTAGACCATAACTTAGTGTAACTAACCTCCTCAAGGCCCTATAAATACTCCCTCCTCCTCTCTTGGTCGTTCATAAAATCACAAACACCAAACACTCTTCATTTGATTTCCAAGTTCCAAGTTATACATAGAAGATGAAAGCCTAGTTATTCTCTACATAAATCTAGTGTTACTTTAATGATTCCATGGTTGGATTAAGAACTATACAAGGTGATTAGAGCTGATATTTCAAGGCTTTTACAAGGGTTATATCAAGGGTAGCAAAGGTTTGGAAGAGTTTTGTTGAAGGATTATAAGCTAGGGTTTTCGATTGAAAGGTTTAGATCTTGTCCTAGTTCATGATTTCCCTTTTCATTAAGGCCAAAAGTTGTAAAAATTAAGTACATTATTCTTCATTGTTTTTATAATCCTTATATGCTATATATGCTCTTTATATTGATTCACGATGTACTAAGTCCTAAAAACAAGCTAAAACCTTTGTATGTTATATTATCTTAACAAACTAGTAAACTAATGAACTTATATACAAAAGTTCCACAAAACCGACCACATCTAGATTTGGTACTTTACATATTGTTGTATACAAGGTTAGAATGAAAAAATCTCAATTTGAATTACTTGAAACGAGTACACGAGTCAAAAGTTACGATAAAAACAAGTTAACGAAACTTCGACACTAAAAACTGCCAAAAGCTTGTTGTTGACGAATCTCAGTAAAATTTAGAAGCATTTCTGGTCTGTTTTATCAAAAAGTTAAAACACGAAAGTTGTCTGGAACGACGTTTTCCATCTACCAATAAGAAAACTCGGCCTAATAATGCATAAAGAAGACTAATTTCTTTAAAAATCTTAACAACCTATGTATAGCCAAACAGCTATACACTTTGTCGCAACTAAGGTGAAACCATATGGCCTAAAGGCTGTTGGTTTGTGGGAGTTATAAACACACGTAAACGACTAGAAGTGTATGAGCCGATGGGGGCACACACGATAAACACGAGTGTACGTGTCGAACATATATAAATACTTGAATAATATGCCCGTTAATGCATGTTGCTTGACCCGAATTGTTTTGGAAGACCCATGGCTTGTTTAAGTCTCAAGTGGGTCGGTTTGGTTTGGTAAATCTGCCATGGGCTTTGTAGTTTCCAAACGTATCAGCATGTTGAATTGCTTGGGCTTGTTTGCTTGTTGACCAAGTCAAAGATCCAAGCTCAAAGTTGGTTTAGTTTAATATATAAGCAAACATATATCTCATGCATTACACGACAGATATATACCCTAATACCACTCCTATCGATCCATGTTTTTCCTGCTCATATTCCTAGTCAATTTCTTTGTAAATTGATTAAGGTTTTGTTTGCTTTTACTTGTTCCTAAACTTGCAATGATTCAAGTGTATTAGGTGTAAAATAGATTGGAGGTTTCTCTTGTTACAAGTTCCTGGTAGAACTCGTATGGTAGCAAGGTGATTCTTAGGTTTTCTGGTTGTGCATTTTCTCGGAAAGAAAATATATATTGGACGTTATGTCCGATATCGGGTATGTATAAGAAACAGAAACTTGTTGTTTTGGTTCTCGAATTGGAAGACAAGAGTAGTCTTGAGTGGTTTTTTTTTCTGATTTGGTTTATTCATGTATTGGTGGTCAAATTGTTGACTGAGGTTTTATATTATGTTCTCGACTAGCCATATATCGAACGTATACATTATCGGGTTTGTGTGTGATACTCTTCGAGGTATCTAATTTAGATACTTAAGGTTTCGTAGGGTTTCTTGTTGCATCACTAGAGTTCAATTGCCAAGCAAGGTTAGCCTTCTTTATTCCCTTTTAATTAATTAATAATGTATTAATTATATGTTTATTATTTACGTGTTAACATAATTGTATTAACTAGATCCATTATCCGCTGCGTACTCGTAGAGGTTACTGGTTAACTAGATCT
Source organism: Chrysanthemum makinoi (assembly GCA_910596185.1). Taxonomy (NCBI): domain Eukaryota; kingdom Viridiplantae; phylum Streptophyta; class Magnoliopsida; order Asterales; family Asteraceae; genus Chrysanthemum; species Chrysanthemum makinoi. Next base: position 164,054,920 of record OU343217.1, on the reverse strand, counting down.
AAAATCCTAACAAAGGCCTTATACCAAGACCACAGCCGCGGCTAAGGCCAAGGCTAAGGTCTCAAGGCTATGATAGCCGAGACCATAAACCTAAGGCCTTAGCCTTGACAAACCAAATCGTATACAATACAATTTGGATCTACTCCCTCGATAAACCATGAAACCTTACACACTTACTACACATTTAAAACTCACTTGTGGATTATGACCAAACATATTTTGTAACCACTTAATGTATATGTCAAATGATCGAACGAGAAAAACATATTTTTTTCCATGTCGAATACTACAACACTAGGGAACTTCATGTGAGGGGTTCATTAGAGTAAAACCATCAACGAGTTGTGGATTGACGAATAAAAGTGTCCTGGCTCCTCGAACGTTTACTGCATGACCTCTGGTTTATGAAGGCCCGAACGGTAGTACGAGATATACATACAAAAACCGTTTAATAAACAAACATACACGAAACTACCAAGTATTACATCATGATCAATATATAGACGTGTATATGCTTGTTTATACTTTAACATCGTTATTCCAAACCTAAGACACGACATTATATTCTGCGTTACGCGTAGAGACTTCCAGGCATATCCATCAATTCCGTTATACGTTTTGATATCATTAGTTCAAGGTGAGTTTCATAGCCCCTACTTTTATATGCTTTGAATTACTTTTGGGGGAGATACATGCTCAACTATTTTCATTTACTTTCATAAGTACTTTAAACTTTTAAGGATTACCATGAGTCATAGCCCCACTTTTCTCGCTGTAACTGTTTATTTGACTGTTCGGGGGAGATACATGCTCAAATACTTGATTTTACTTTTACAAATACTCAAAACATTATACTTGATTGCATTATACATGATTGAATTATACTTCATTGCGTTATACATGTTTGTGTTAAACTTATTTGCATAACTGTTGAGTGCATTATACTTAATTGCGCTATTCAAATTAGTGGCTGAAAATTAAGTTGTTGGATGACCATTAATCTTTGGGAAGAGGCTACCAGTACATGCAATTCAATGGCTCCAAATTAAGTTGTTGGATGACCATTAATTTAGTGGCTCCAAATTAAGTTATTGGAAGGCTGTTAAATTAGAGACATCCCAAATTAAATTGTTGGAAGACCCTTGTGGTGACATTTATACTTTTTACTACTATTATACATGCATACATGATTGAAATACTATATTTTAGCAGTGGGTTGTAAACACACAGGTTGCAAGTTTTGTATGGGCGAAACTTGGAACTGAGTGGATTGACAATGCCTTTGTTGTGTGAACATTCTTTAAAGGCTTACATGTTAAAGAAACTCTATGAACTCACCAACCGTTGTGTTGACATTTTTTAGTGTGTTTATCTCAGGTCATAAGACGATAGATAGAGTTTGAAGCATAGAGTCGCACGACATATTTTGTAGACTTACGCTTTTATCATTTACCATTTGAAACATTTTGTAAACATTTACGTATTATACTTTGGGACCTCATGTTTATAACTCTCATTTATTAGTCGAATGGTAACTTTTGAAAACGTCTCATTTAGATTTCGTTTTCTATATCATGTACTTTGTATTATGAAGTAGCACCCAAGTGACACAATCTTCCGCTACGGTATTTGGGGGTGTTCTGCATGTTGCTCACTTGCCTTAGTAAGTGAAAGCCCTAGTTGACATATACATAATTTAATCTAGAATTGATTGTTAATAGGTTTTATCAAATAAGTTGCATGTGGCTACTTGTTTACGCATATTAATTGTTAGTTATGTGCGCATTGTTTTAGTTGTTTATTTTTTATTTTTTACTTGTTTGTTTATTATGTTTGACAAGTTTTAAGCAAATGGTAATTTCATGAATAGAAAAATAAATTGGACTAAACAATGGTGAAATTTGATTTGTTTTTTTGAAGAGTTAAAATTTTCATGAGTTCAATTGAGTGGTGAGTTTGGTACCAATAGTGAGAACGGCTCATCCAATTTTGACAAACTATAAGAGGGGTATAAGGAGGAGAGCGCATTAAATTGTGACCTGAAAGAAGGAGGTTAATTGCTTCGCGCTAACCAAATTCTCCGCTTCTTTGTGCGTCAAATTGGAGTTACCATGTAGGCTATTTTATGTACAAAATCATCTTAAGGGTGAATTAGCTTTAATTCCATGCGCTACTTTGTGGTAATTATCCGAAAAACTAATTCTTTAGACTTATGCAGAAGTACGATATAATGGACGATAATTGAAGGTAAATTCCTTCATTGGTGAAACCAATACTTAATCTTTATGAATTGGTTAATAAAAATGTTTTTCTTATTAAAATTAATGCTACAAGATGAATGCATGACATCTTTGTACATATTTGATTTGACACCATAAATCAAAACTAGTACCCTTTAAAATTAAGTTAGTGCCATCTAGTTAAAGGAACACTTGAAGTTGCAATTTACGTCATGTTCGAACTTGGCGAGATTGTGATGGAAAGGTAAATATTCATGTTGAGTCAGACCTCAACTGGACTCATTTGCAGTTCTTTAAATTAGACGACTTAGATTGAGTAGTAAGTGAGAACTGGACTGAAGGCACGAGATGGGGATAAAACATGTTTATATTTGCAATGTTGTTGGTAATGTAAATCACATAAGATCTAGGAATTGGAAAAGATTTTCCAATTATTGTTCGACATATTAACTTATTATGTGCTTTTGTTACTAGCAGATCAACTGATGTAATGGAAAAATCATAATTTGGATCCTAGTTTTTTGATAAAATTCTATGGTTATATGTTTATTAACTTGGGTATTTTTATTTTCTTGAAAAGTTGTATTATCGAAAATACTAATATTTGAATTTTTTTTATGTAGAAATGGCTCAAAACAATAACACTACACTAATTTCTGCGTTCAAAACTTTCTTTGAGCGAGAAAAGTTGACTGGCTCACAAAATTTCAATAAATGGCATCGCTCTTTGAGAATTGTCTGTAGAGTGGCTAATAAGTTGGATTATTTGTACAAGGCCTGCCCTGCTGAACCCGAAGTTGACGCATCTGATGAGGAAAAAGCGGCATGGAAAGTTGAATACAAGCGTCATAATGAAGTGGCTTGTTTGATGTTAGGAATGATGGCACTTGCTCTCCAAAAGCAGTTTGAAAATTTCTTTCCTTTTGACATGCTCAACGAACTCAAAAAAATGTTTGAGAAACCACAAGTTGTTGAAATCTATAATTTGATTGATGCAATTCACAGCTGTAAGCATGGAGAAGGTAAACCCGTAAGTGCACATGAGCTGGAAATGGAGGGTTACATGGACCAACTACAAGCACTTGGAAAAGTATATGAACAAGACATTGTTGTGAACTTAATCAATAGGTCCCTTAATAAGGACTTTAATGGTTTTTTTCCTAATTTCAATATGCATTGCATGGGTGTTAGGAATTAGAAAATTCCATAGTGAAGAGTCGGTCACCCCAAATATTATCTAGCATAAGTTAGCTCGTAGACATATCATTAGTTACGTTATTTATCAGCTTATTAGTTAGTTTGTAGTGTAGTTTAGTTTAGAGTATCACCGTGGAGGAAGGACGGGTCTTTACCCACTGTATACCTGATCCACAGGCCGATAGGAGGTCGTTTTTCATGTAACTATAAATACCCCTTCCATCCATGGAAGGGGTGGAGCTTTTCTTTAATCTAACCTTTTACATTTGTTGAACCAAGTCTCTACCAAGAAACCCCCTTTCTCTCTAACTCTCTAATGGCAAACATGTATTTTGATCATCCAAGACCACTCGAATCATCAAACACAATAATATTCGATCCTACAATTGGTATCAAGAGCCAGGGTTATTGTGTTGTGTCGATTTGTTGTGGTTTTTCATACCGTGTTAAATCTGTTTTTGGCACTTTTATTGGTCGGAAATTTGTGTTTTTCCCTTATTTACATGATAAACAGTTTTTTAACATTGGTTTTTACTTATTCCTTTGAGTTGGTCAATAAGTTACATCTGTTTTTGTGTCCAAAGTCCAATGGTCCTTACAAAAGTTACATCTGTTTTTTGTGTGTCTAAGTCCATGAATCTGTTATTGTCCAAACTGCAGTATTGTAACTATTTTTTTGTGACTTTTGTACCAGAACTGTGATGATAAGTGGTCTGTTGGTCATTTTAAAGGTCGAAATGGGTCAAAAAGTTGCAACTTTTTAATGTTTTTCTGGGTTAATATTAAGATGGTCGGAAATATTAGTCGGAAAACTCATCGGAAAACATCAAAAATCTTGCTAGCGACTTGTCTAAACTGTCCAGATGCAATGTATTTTACCTAGCGACTTGTCTTTACAAGTCGTGGCGACTTGGTCTAGCGACTTTGTCGTGGCGACTTGTCATTGTGACCTTTTGACTGATGCAATATGACAGCATGAAGAAGAAGGAAAGTTGACCACGACCACATAACTTATACCATATACCAATCTTAACTCGACCTCAGTTTCAAAACATCATCGGTACAACCAACAACAATCGACTACTTTTAACTACTATCAAAATCATTCAAACATCTCATCAATACTGTTAACTACAAACATAAATCTCAAAATCAATATCTCATCATCATCAAAGCAAAAGTAAAACCGATATGTTAAATAAATCTCAGAATATTCATCATCGATCTTGGTGTGAAGTTTCTACTTCATTATATGTTCGAATTTTTTATGAAAAAGAAGATAACAATGGTGTTATTTCTCATGTCATTATTCGTTTTATGCTATTGCAAGTCCAGTTTCATGACTTTGAAAGATTAATCAAACTCACAAGTGAGACAGTTTCTGATTGACATCTACTGTTTGTTTTCGAACATCAAGAAATTGGAATGTAACAAATATGTTAAATCCGTGTCCCTTGTTCGTTTATAGAAATCAAAACATAAAGTCATCTCAAAGGTAAACATCACGAAGACAAATCTTACCCGAGACCCTTTGTCTTGACCTTGATGTCCGAATCATGACTCTCAAACCATCCCTGTGGTGAGGTCACTTTGATTATTTTTCAAAGGAATGAGCAGATTCACTAGTTTATCTAGGGTTTGAAGTGGGTGGCGAGTTGTTTGTGGGAAGAAAAAAAGGGAGGCGGATAATTTTGAGAATGTATTTAGGGTTAATGTGAGTAAAGTTAGGGGTTACTAATTTTTAGGGATATTGCATCTTATTTATATACCTAAAATTAGGGTTGGGTTACCTCTTATAAAGTATAACCGGTTATCTATGATCTAGATTGGACTATGATCTGTTGGGCCTTGTCACTTGTTTACTATGGTGAAGATTGATGCACTGATTCCACACGTTGAGCTATCTTTTCTATTCCATTATTCTAAATGTTATCCTCATTATTTCGTGGCTACACATTTTCTTGGATAATATTTCATATTAATAGTGGTACTTTGGTATTAATAATTTCACAAAAGGATACAAGATTCACGGCCTGAGCTAAATTTCACGGATGGTTGGATTACACTTTCTCGGGGACACATGTTCGATTGATCTTGAATACTATCGAAAATGTTGAACCTTCTTTATAAATCCGAAATTTTAATGATGAGCCGGAGTTGATTTGGATTGGATTGGAATGGGGCTTAATGGACTATTGGATCGAATGCTTATTTTTGATAATGAGATTTGAAACAGGAGATTTGATGTTTTGAGTTGTTGTTGAGATTTCTTGTGTTGTGCGGGCAATACTTTGGTTTATGCATTTTCACGAAAGGTAATATGTCACAGCTTGGATTGTTATTGGAACTAAATTTGACTACGGGTTTGTTGTTCGGCATGTCTTATTTGGATTTGAAGTGAGGTTTTCCGGGCGCGTTTACTTATTTCATCTTCTTTCTACCCTTCTGCGAAGATGACTTGTTTGAGCATTTATAGAGTGTGATAAAGACTTGGCTATTTAATTACGTTTGTGATTTTTTCTCGTTTAACCCACAACATAACTATCACTTCGGTGTCTCACGCAATTGAGGATACGTCAAGAGGTTTTGTACATTGGGTACATCGTTTCTTTTCACAAGGATTAGTACAAGGTTAAGTAACAAATCTGGGGAATTTTACTTCATGATCAAGTTTGGCATATCGGGTTTACTTCTCCAAGTTGTCACTGCAATGGCCGACAGAATGCGTGAATGATGTGTTTACCAAAGTATTTATTGGATGGTTGATGATGTTGATGATGTTGGGTAATGAACCGTTGATGAACCGCTGCATGTTCCCCTAAAACAGATATTTGCCGAAACCAAAATTGTCATAACACATTCAAGCTAACATTGTTTACGGTTTTGTCTTGATTTTGTAAAATCCCGCGAAAGAACCTATTTCTCGGTTTAAATCATAGACTTGTAAAATCCCGTGACAATGGAAACATCCTGATAATAGTAAAGTGCATTTTCGGATCTATCTTACGGTTTATTCTGGGTTTTGTAAAATCCCGCTAAAGAAACTATTTCTCGGTTTAAACCATAGAATTGTAAAATCCCGTATTGATGGAACCATCTTGGAGAAAGGAAAGCGTATTTTGGGATCATATTTGATGTTGGTGCTACGGTTTCTGTTTCGAAGACGGGATAAAAGAGTGTACTTCATGAATTGGATGTGTGTTTGAATATTCCTCATGGCAGTTTGGTCATTACAAGGTTTTACGGGGCTATGTGCCTTTAACCATGGTCGGGATGAAAACCATTATCATAGTTCACTTAAAACGTCAAAGGAGGCTAGATTTGAGCTTTTAACAAGAAGATGTGACAACGGCGTTAATTCACTATTATTTATTTGAGGTTGAGGTAAAATATCACGGGCGAGTGTACTTAGTATCTGAAGGTATCGGGGATGGATAGATGAAGATTCTTCATGATCCTTGTTCGAGCTCATTATCAAAAATGAAGACTTGGAAATCTAGTTATTGTTGAGTGTCTTTTACCTTTTCTTTTACCACTTGGGGGAATTGGGCTCATACCACTTCAAAATAACTATCACTTTAAGGAGTTACGTTGTAGTGCTCAGTGTCACATTCAATTGTGGATTTTCAAGAGGTAATGTACGTCTTATACTTGATGGTTGGTTGGTTGAAGAGTATAGAGTACATAGAGAGTACTTAGAGATGCTAATGGAAATCGGCACCGCTCTTTGTTACATATGTGCAAGTTTAAGTCACGAGTTCGGGGTAGTTTACTTCAGGGTCAAATTCATCATACTGGGTTTTCTCCATCAGCTGTCACTTCAAAGAGCCTACTGAATAATAATGGGGTGATTACATGTTTTTGCCAAAAGAGATTGAAAAGAGAGAGATTATGACGTATGAACACAACAATACATGCCTCGTACTCTAAAGAAAAGAAAAGTGTACGTTTCAGTGCGCTTTATCTTCAAAAGAAGAGAAATCTTCTCATGACGTCTGTTCACATCAGTTCAGGCCTCGTACTCCAAAGAAAAGAAATGTGTACGTTTCAGTGCGCATTATCTTCTGAAGAAGAGAAATCTTCTCTATTATGACCATTCTCATCAACATGCTTCATACTTTTTCCATGCGCTTCAGTCATCAAGTGAACCGGGCTATCACTGATTCTTTTTCTCATTCCACGTGCTCGATTATAATGAAGATGGCGACATCATATGCTTATTTTGCGGGAGAGAAGTGTGAATAGAACATTCGGATGATTTTCACTTATTTAGTCAAGAATGGCATCTCCATATGCAATTCTTGAGGGGGAGAAGAAGTGTGAATTTTTTGCATTGTTGATTGATATTTGAGAATATAAATGGTCATACGGCTCTAAACTCATGTAAGAACCGAGCTTCTTCTTATCGGGTCATCTTCACATGGAGTTTTTCTCTTCTAAGAGCCGTTGGTTGACATCTTCACTCGGATTGATGAGTTTATCGACAAAGTGCTTCCGGTTAATGCTTCACTTATACATCAACATGATGATTCCGAACAATCTCTCTGTTCTTGTTTGATGTGATTGGTAGTTTGGTGTTACCATCTTGTGTGTTCGTTGCGGCCTGATTGCTGATTTCCTTGATGAACATCTTTCTGTTCTTGTTTGATTGGGAGGGATTTTAGTTAAGGGAATTTGCAAGATGTAAGTTAATTGGGATGTTTTTTGGTGGGATGCTTTTTGGTGTGAGTTGAAGATGTTAACACTCTATTCCCCAACTGGACAATCTTGAAGAAGGTCGAGTCTACAGTGTGTTCTACATTTTCTGCTACATGTTAGAAGACTAAAGACGAGTTGCATTTAACGATCTAAAGACTTCTTCTTAATATGGGCATTTATCAAACAGATTGTCGGTTTAGGGGAGAGCACTAATTGGGAGAGTGTTATAAGGCTGATTCAATCCCCAATTAGACTTGCTCATATTCTTTAGCAGTGACTCCTCGAGACGTTGTTATTGACTATTTCACGTATTGGACATTTGACACAAGTTGATTACTTCGGAGTTAATCATTTATCACTTATTTGAGATTGAAGTTGACTTTCACAAATGCGTGTTCTTATTTGATAACTTGCTCGGGCTTAAGAATTTGAGTTGAAGACTTGGTTTATCTAGTTACCAGCAGTCGAGGTGGATGGTTGAAGACCTGGTTAACTATCACTATTAGGAGTTACTTTGTTTTACTCAGTGTCACACGCATATGACGGTGTGGATAATCGCAAGAGGTGTTAATGTCTCATACTTTGCTTGAGTTGTGAGTACTTAGAGATTTGCTTGAAGCATAAATTCTCTACACCGTTCTTCCATCATTAGGTGCAAGCTTAAGATACAAATGTGGGGAAGTTGACTTCAGTTTCAAGTATGGTATATCGGGTTTTTCGTCTTCAGTGGTCACTTCAAATTGTCTACATAAGGGTTGATAAAAATAGTCGAGAGAGTCTTGGCAAGTTGATTCTCAAAAAAGTTCAAGTGTTCTTCTCATAAAGATTTCAAGTATTTGGGCTTATACTATGTTCCTCATTCTGAAGTGTCAAATCCAGTAAGGGGGAAGGAGAGACACACATCTAAACACAAAGCGAGTAAACTTGATAAACTTAATTCTTCTAAGTGATTGAAGATATCCCGGGAAGACAAATGTTATTACCGCAGAGAAACTCAAGGTTTGACTCATGACGAGTAAACTTGATGAACTTAACTCTTCTAAGTGATTGAAGATATCCCGGGAAAACAATTGTCATGACCGCAGAGAATCTCAAGGTTTTACTCATCAAGGCTTATTGTGTTATTCTTATTCCAACTATGTGGGGGAAGCGATGGAAGAGTTAGTTTCTGAAGATAAAAGAGGTACACTGGTGTGTGATGATCTTGATGTTATCACAATCATCAGGGGAGAGAGAATTGTGTACATTGGGGGCGCTCAGCTGTCTCACTTGAGGGCTTAATCAGTGATTCAGAGATATAATCACTTATTCCGGAGTTGACATTCGCAGAGATTGTCATCCGCAGAGATAATCAGTGACTTGGCCTGCTTCTTCAATGTTATCAGTTATTCCTTCCTTGTGTAGTGGTATACTTCGGATACTTGAGCTTCATACACGATCATCAGGGAAGAAAAATGTGAACATGGGGAGGTGTTTTCATTCCCCTCACGATGTGTATTCGGGAGAGCTCTTGGGTATTGGTGTACTTCGGGTTCTTGAGCTTCATACACGATCATCCGGGAAGAAAAATGTGAACATGGGAAGGTGTTTTCATTCCCCTCATGATGTGTATTTGGGAGAGTTCTTGAGCATTATACAAAGAGGCTGACTGCATCATTTCAACTACTTGGGGGAATTGTTCTCTTGACACCTTTTGGAATGGATCGCTTCAGACTTCAGTGGGTATGGAAATTTGAGAAGATTATTTATGAGTGGGATGATATGTTGCTGTTCTTCTTGATGATATAACCCCGAACGATGAATCACGATGATTATTCTTAAAAGGAGCAGCAAGTTCGATGATAATGGTGTGCTTCTTTGTGCATCTGGCTAAGGGAAGCTTGTAAGAAAGCTTTGAATCTGCTCAGCTATAGGATTTTCGGTTTGGGGGGAAGCTGCCAGAGTCTCACTTTCAGATGGTTCAATTTCTCTCAATTCAGGAGCCTCGAAAGCTTTGGTGGTGAATGTTTAAGAGATGATGACTTCTATCTTCTACAACGGGGCTGTTCGATATCCTTATCTAGGTACTCGTATCATCATCTTCTTTAACTATATCATCTATTCTATCCTTGTAAATATATTTATCAGAAAAACCAAATACAAAAATATAAAACCAGAAAAAACAAAATAGAAAATTATAAAACCTTCAAAAACCCATAAAAATCAGAAAATTTGAAAAAGACCAAAAATATGTTTTCTCAAGACATGTCTTCTGGTATCGATAACATCTACGGTCTTAGAAATGTCATTCAATAATGGCACGGGACCATAGATGAAGTTCGAGCAGGAGGTGTAAATATTCTTTTCAAAACATGTCAAAACTATGGCTTACAGTTATTTCAGACTGTAACCCGGGCTTCAAATAATGGCTTACAGTTATTTCAGACTGTAACCCGTGCTTAAACTATGGCTTGTTATTATTTCAGATAGCAACCCGTTTTTCAAGAAAGGAAAGTGCTGCACTAAACATATTTTCAAAAATATCGTGCACTTATCCTAAATCAAAACAAGGAAAGCATGTCGTCAAAAAGACTGCTGTTCCTACAAAAATGTTTTTTCGTCTAAAATTCTTCAGAAAAATATTTGTTGTTTTCAAAAATTGGTGGTAAATGAGTTGCTAGAAAATCTTTCAGATTCAGTGTTTTCGTAAAAATTTGAAAACTCAATCAATGACTTCAGCGCTTTTTAACTCTTCTGAAAATGAGTCATTGATTGAGGGGGAGAATGTTTTCAAATCTATATCATCTAACGGACTTTCTTAATTATCCTACGTGCTTAATTAAAAATGATATTTGCCTGTGTCGAAGGACTAGGAATTTAGGATATGATTGTTAAGATTAAATGATTAGAGTTTGATAAACACATTATTCCCATGCCATATATGAATTGATTGATATGTTAGATTGACTTTTATTAGTCGATTGCTGTTATGGGTGATGTCGACCACCATATATCTGTATGTGTGTTCACTAACCTATGCAGGTATATTGGGTATAAGAATGTTCCCGATCAGGATCCCACATAATATGATGTTTGGATGCCGAAAGGAAAGGGTAACGATATCTTGGGCTAACAAATGAAGAAACGGAGCTTAATTGGACTTCTATGGAGAGTTGGCATAAATGCAACGTAAGAGGTCTCACTGCATCAGCAGATGGTTTTCTTCTAAGTGATTGAAGAAACGGAGCTTAATTTGACCTCAGTTGGCATTCAAAATGCAACGTAAGAAGAAGTCTCACTGCATCTACAGACGGTTTTTCTTCCAAGCCCTACAACAACAACAGAAGCTTCTCAACCACCTAACATATCTTTGTGCAGGATAATCGTGATGATACCATTTTTCTAAACCTTTGAAAAATATTGTTTTTGAAAATGGAAAAATATTGTTTTGAAAATATATTGGACTAAATTTTGAAAATCACCGGACTTCATTTTATCAAAATTTAAGTCACTCAATTATCGACTTCGGTCATCGATTGAGGGGGAGAGTGATTTAATTTAAAATATTTTCAAACAATATATCTTCAAAAGAGTCCGTTTGTACGACATTATGTGGTGATCTAAAGATTTAATGTTATGTCATGGTATGATTTTCTTTTGAATCAAGGTCTTTCAAAATGAAATATTTTCTGGTCTTGTTTGATTGTGAAATTGTTTTATTTTACCTAAAAGATCTCTTAAAACAATCATACCTGACACTAACAATCTTTAATGTCTTAAAATGGTCCTTATCTGTCATTTTTCAAAGTTAAATCAAGCCACGTCTTTCCCCAAAATCTTTTAAATGATTTAAATCAATTGGGATCACAAATCTCAAAAGGTTTTAAATTTTGATCGGGGTAGAGATCGTGAGTTAAATCTCTTATCTGTTTAAATGGAATTGGTTTTAGTCCTTTAAAGGCACTCCTGCCTCCATGTGCCAAAAGATTTCATACACAATGCACATGTTGAGGAGGAGGATTTATCCAAAAACATGATGAGTATTTAAACTAGGCCACATATTCTCCCATGTTTTCTAAACCGTATTAAATCACTTGGGATCCAAAATCTCAAAGGGTTTGATATTTTTTATCGGGGGAGAATTTGTGGTTTAATAATGAAATTTGATAAAAGGTGATCGTTTTGATTTAATTGTGCAGTCTGCTCTCTCATATGTGCTAAACGCTTTCAAATCTCGAAGCACATATTGAGGGGAGCAAATAAACTATCGAGGTACAAAAGCTTTTAAAGTGATTTATAAAGTACCTTGATTGAGTTTTCAAATGGTTTCTTAATGGCTCTTGTGATTGTGGATGTGCTTCAAATTAACTCTTGCCTCTATGTGATAAAATTATTTCAAATATCCTATGCACATATTGAGGGGGAGAATTTTACCAAGAAAATCAAATGGCTTTTTCGTATGAAAATTGTGATCAAAGAAAATATTTCAAAGTCCTCTTGCCTCCATGTGCTAAACAATTTCTAAATCATATGCACATGTTGAGGGGGAGGTTTTCTAAATGATCAAAACTATTAAGGTACAAAATGCTTTGATCTCGTATCACAAGTACCTTGATTATTTTTCCAAATGATTTTTCAATTGGTTTCAAGGAAGAATGAACTGTACCAAAAGACCGACCATTTTACTTTATGTATGGAGTTATAAGGATGGTTAGGTTAGGTATTTGTTCCCACGATCCCGCCAGAGCGGAGGGATCTACCCAGAACAATCCACTAGATAGTGTAGAGTCCTTAGGTATATTGAAAAAAGGAGAAAAGTGAGATATGGGAAGAGTGCGGACTGAGACAGAGCTAGTACTGGAATAAACCCAACAAGGTTCTAGTAATGAAGTCTCGGTAAGCACTGAAGGGGTTGAAGAATGAAAAAGAAATGAATGTGAAAAAGGGTGAAAAGAAATAGCCCTCCATTAATTCAACCTTAGGGCAGTAACCGGGTTCAATACATATGCTACTGGTGGTTACTAAGGTAACGCCGGTATTGAAGACAAGACGTCATGGACCCAGTGACGCACTGCACTAAACTTCCCAAACCACTCAAGTTCCTCTTAAAAGAGCTTGTTTCATTCTCACGGGGAACCGACATAACCTATCGACTTTCTCTTAGAGATTGTTGATATTGAAGAAGGAGACCCTCTCCCTAGTCTCCGGCATAGGAAACCAAATGTGCACTATTGAGTCTAGAGCCAAGAGATCATCCACAATATCTCATTAGGACACTATATTCTTGAAGACTTGCTGTTTCACACAATGTGGAAAGTAAGAACATATTAAGAGTCCTACGCATTATCCTTGTGGTAACTGCCAGAACATCCGAGTGATACGTAAAAGTATTCACAAGGAAGATGGAAAGCCTTCTGGAGCCAACATCAAACAAGCTCCTGGTGGGTGGCATGTGAGATCTTCTCGTAAGATCAAGCTTGTGACAACTGGATAGAAACGATGGGGAGATTCATTCTTGAATCAACCTTGGTCTAGGAATGGAATTGACGATTGCTTTTGGAAAAACCATTCGATGTGCAAACCTTCTTTTCTCTAGCACATCGAATGTGTATTCATTTTCAAACTCAAAAAGTATCTCTGATTGAAAAAATACTTTTGGAAAAACCGTTCGATGTGCAAATCTTCTTTTCTCTAGCACGTCGAGTGTGTACTCTTTTAAATACAAAAAGTATTTTGATTGAAAATTGATCTTTCTCATAAAACCTTCGTCGTATTGCAAAACTCTTTCTTCTAAGCAATACGCAATTGTTTTTAAATCATTTTTCATCAATCAGTGAATCTCAACTCGCTGGTTCACTCACTCCGTGTTGTCTTCTTTGAGACGTTCCGGTTTGAGAACGGCTAGAACAGCTGCGAAACCCTGTCAAGGAGATTCTTAGGAATCCTACGATCACAGTACTTGTACTGATCAACGGGGAACCGTGGGCGTGTACCTCAATTCAACGAAAGTGATCAAAGACACTTTCGTGTGTTTTATTGCTAACTGTTGTTTGCAGGTACATTTGGACGGTTGCAGCTGATCAGAATTGAGGAGTCAATCCAAAGCCGCATGCTCACAGCACCCACACTTAATTTGAAGAAATCATGACTGGTGCATATCTACATAACCTGGCTCTGATATTTCATACTATGCTTCTGCTTCGCTGCTACAAATATCATGAACCAGTAAGGCTTCCGCTACTCTGATGGAAAGATGTCATGATTCAAAAGTGTGAGCATGTCTGTCCGAAAGTCACAACTTCACATGATGGCAACACGACAAAGGGTGATCCAGAGATTTACTGTGGCTGATGATCTCAAAGAAAGCTTGAAGATCATCAAAGATGTGGATCAGTTCAAAGACCTCCACTGAAAGTACAAATCAATGCGGACTTTGAAGCTGCACTACAAAAGCACAAAGATTGTGAAATTGAAGAATTAAAGTCTACGAGCTCAAGAACAAAGTCCAGAATAGAATGCTAGGATTCAAAATGTAAAACATGGGGTGACCTCCCTTAGGGGGAGATTGTTAGGAATTAGAAAATTCCATAGTGAAGAGTCGGTCACCCCAAATATTATCTAGCATAAGTTAGCTCGTAGACATATCATTAGTTACGTTATTTATCAGCTTATTAGTTAGTTTGTAGTGTAGTTTAGTTTAGAGTATCACCGTGGAGGAAGGACGGGTCTTTACCCACTGTATACCTGATCCACAGGCCGATAGGAGGTCGTTTTTCATGTAACTATAAATACCCCTTCCATCCATGGAAGGGGTGGATCTTTTCTTTAATCTAACCTTTTACATTTGTTGAACCAAGTCTCTACCAAGAAACCCCCTTTCTCTCTAACTCTCTAATGGCAAACATGTATTTTGATCATCCAAGACCACCCGAATCATCAAACACAATAATATTCGATCCTACAATGGGGAAGTTAATAACTGAGTTACACACATTGCTTATTGATTATGAGAAAGGGTTACCTCAAAAGGTCCCTACTCCCCAGGTACTTGCTATTCAGGGTGGTAGGATCAACAAGCCAAAACCGCCTACGAACAAGAAGGGTAAAGGAAAGGGAAAGGCTGATAAGGCTAAACAAGTTATGGCCTATCAACCTTAACCAAAGAAATACCCTCATAAGATAAAAGAGAATCCTAAGAAAGATCAGGCTTGCCACTACTGTAAAGTTGTGGGTCACTGGAAGAGAAATTGTGCTCTCTATCTTAATGAATTGCATAAAAATAAGTTGAAGCATTCTCGGTCCTTGGGTGCCGGTTCTTCAGGTAACTTATTTATGATTGAATTATTTACTCTAAATCATAAAATGAATTCCTAGGTATATGATATTGGATGTGGTATTCACATTTGTAATACACTTCAGGGGTTTAGAGTGGAAAGGAAGCTATCTTACGGGGAGCAATAACTACATGTGGGCAATCGAGCACCTGCAGCTGTTGAAGCCATATGAGTGTTTAGTTTAGTCTTGCCTTCGGGCTTAGTACTGTAATTAAAAAATTGTTATTATGCACCTTTTATAATTAGAGGTGTTGTTTCCTTTTCTATTTTGTTGGATCTTGGTTTTACTCATTTGTAACATATTGGTTATCACAAACACACAATAATATGGTTCGAATGTTTTAGATTCTAGAGAGAGAAAGTTGAGAATAAGAACTTCTAGTGAGAAAAAGTAAATGTGTATTATGAAGCTCCAACCTTCTACCTTGGGAGGTAGAAGGTATTTATAATTTTTACAATATAAGCCACCTACGGGCTGTGGATCAGGTATACAATGGGTAAAGACCCGTCCGTCCTCTACGGTGTTACTTAACTAACTACTTATAATAACTAAATGACTAAGACTACGAGATTTCTAATGCTTACAAATACTTGAGGTAATAGAGTCTTTCACTTACGGATTTACTAAATCCTAACAATCTCCCCCTAAGGGAGGTCACCTCAATTACATACAGATAATATATTTTTAGCTCTAGCATTATTTTACACGTTCTTAGATTTGTAGCTCGTAGCCTTTGATTCTTCAAAGTCCGCATACTTTTTACTTTCAGTGGAGGTGTTTAACTTATCCATGACTTGGTGATCTTTAAGATTTTCATCGAGATCATCAGCCACAGTAAATCTCTGAATTATCCTTTGTCGTATTGCCTCCATGTGATATTTGTGACTTCTGGACCGACATGCTCACATTTTGTTGGATCATGATATTTTGCATCAGAGATGCGGAAGCATCGCTTGAGGTCTTTAGATTATCATGATTTCTTTGATTATGAACTTGAGGTGTGAGCATGCGGTTATGGATTTGACTTCTCAATTTCGATCATCTAAAACCGTTAGATGTTCCTGCAAACAACAGTTAGCAATAAAACACACGAAAGTGTCTTTGTTCACTTTCGTTGAATGGAGTTGCAAGAACCACGGTTCCCCGTTGATCAGTATAAATAGTGCATGTGATCAGGTGGAATTCCTAAGAATCTCTTTAACAGGGTTTCACAGCTTGATCTAGCCATTCTCAAACTGGAGCGTCCCAAAGTAGACAACACGGAGTGAGTGAACCAGCGAATTGAGATTCACTGATTGATGAAAAGTTGATTTGAAAAACAATTGTGTATTTCTAAAGAGAGAGATTTTGCAATACGACAAAAGTTTTATTAAAAAAATCAAATTTCAATCATAAATACTTTTGTTTGAGAAATTAACACGCGATCGATGTGCTAAGAGAAAAGAATTGTGGAGCGCATCGAAAGGTTTTTCAAAAGTATCTGTCAATCCATTTCCTGGACCAAGGTTGATTCATGAGTGAATTGCCCCATCGTTTCTATCCAGTTGTCACAAGTTTGATTCTTGAAGAATCTCACATGTCACCCACCAAGAGCTTGTTTGATGTTGGCTCTAGAAGGATTTCCATCTTAATCGTGAATACTTTTAAGTATCATTTGGATGTTCTGGCAAATACCACAAGGATATCACTACTACAAAAAATCTCACAGATGCCGGTTAAAATGGCCTATGAAGAGTGGTTTTGGAACCACTCTCTGAAGGGGGGTATCTCCATGATCGAAACATATGGAAACCGGTTTGGCAACCTATCTCTATTATAAGCATCGACACTGGTTTTCTCCTTATAATCGGTCTCCATAATAGAGTAAACAAACATATTTTTATTGAACATCGACACCAGTTCTCCCAGAACCTGTCTTTATAGAAGCATTCAACCAATCTTTATAACCAATAAAAAGATATGTTTTAACAAAAAAACCTGTCTTTTTGGTAAATCTATTTTATTAAAAAAGAATCTAAAATTTTCCAACAAATTGGAAAATTTTAAAAATGATATTTTTGAATATATATATATATATATATATATATATATATATATATATATATATATATATATATATATATATATATATATATATATATATATATATATATATATATATATATATATATATATATATATATATAGGTAAAGTTAAAATAAAAAGACAAATATCCGTAAAAAGAATAAAAAGATATTTTTTTTTTAAAATTCTCCAAAAATTCCAAAACAATTTCACAAGATCGGGTATGTTGGTCCATAAAACTTGTGTGAAAACAGTTTTTATAATTTTGAGTATTGATACGTTTTTTTTAATGCACAAAAAATGAATTTTGATGCGCAAAAATTTTTTGGTGTACAAAATTTTCAACTTGTTTAAGTTAGATGCGCAATGTTAATTTGATGAAAAAAGTCAAAAGATGTTGGGTGCAAAACCAATTTTTGATGCACAAAAAAAGATTTAATGCACAAACGTATATTTTCATAATTGTTTTTGGAAAAAAGTATCCAGTTTTAGAAAAAATCCCTTCTCAACTTTTAATGCACTACCATACCCGATCTTGTGGATTTGTTTTGGAATTTTTCGAGAACTTTTTTTGAAAAATTTTTTTTTTCATCTTTTTACGGATATTTGTCTTTTTATTTGATATATATATATATATATATATATATATATATATATATATATATATATGTATATATATATATATATATATGTGTGTGTGTGTGTGTGTGTGTGTATATATATATTTGTTGTAATATAATATGTAATAGGTTGGGTAATATCCAAGACCCATGACCCATACCCATAGAGCTAATCCGTAACCAATGACCCATTGCATGACATCATGCATGAAATCATGTTGGATATTATCCAAGACCCATGGCCCAATGTCCATGACCCATGACCCAAAACCCATGACTCATTGTCTAGATACATTTTATCTTCTTGGGTACCCATGGCTCATAACCCATAACCCATAACCCGGTTTGCAACCCAAAATCCGGTCTATTCTGACCCAGACTGCCGGATCCCTGGAAATGCACTGGCCGGATCCCTTGGGTGAGGGATCCACCAGAACCGTGGGACATAAGGCTTTTTTTCCTATAAATAGTGAGCCATTTCTTTATTGTTTATCATCCTTCTTCTTACAACTCTCTCATATATTATCTCACTCTCCTAACCTCTGATCATTTGATCATTCTAGTAGTTCTTCTATCTTTTGTTGTGATTCTTATATAGGTCTTTCACAAAGGCGAGATCATGCTATTCTACAAGTCATCCAAGTAAAGGGTCCTTGATTGATTTGTCCATCCACAAGATTTCTGTAGCATATCTTGTAATTCATATTTCACATAGTTGTTGTGTAATTGTTTTGTAAAGGTTTAGTTCTACCTCGTGGAAGAACTCGGCATTTAGTTTGTACCATAAAAAGTGTAAGCGACGTTGTGAGGCTTCTCCGCCAAGTTGAAGGAGCTTGTTGACATAGTTCTTGAACTCTCGATTGGGGTACTCGGGGAGTAAAGTAGGGCAAGGAAGGTGTCCTTGTAGCCAAAGCACTATAAATCACTTGTTTCGATACTTTCTATTCTTTTACTTTACTTGCTTTCTTTACTTACTTTATTTATTGCTTCGTACTATTTTTCCATCCATACGAATTCACATAAGATCGAATCTAAATCTTTGAAACTTAAATTAAAATTGGTAAAACTATTCAACCCCCTTCTAGTTTTCCACAGCTTATTTGAAAACCAAGATGTTAAACAACACCCCATAAAGGTGCAAACACAGCTTGTACTTTTTTGATCAACGTAATTACCTGCATGGTCAGAATCTGCATATATAATATTTTCTACCCCCGTCCCTTTAGGATACCATAATCCTAATTGAGTTGTACCCTTAATATATTTAAAGATTCTTTTGACGGCTTCTAAGTGTGAAGTTTTAGGGTCTTCTTGGAACCTAGCACAAAGACATACGCTAAACATTATATTCGGCCGACTAGCCGTGAGGTAGAGAAGACTACCAATCATGCCATGATATTTGGTGTTGTCAAAGGATTCACCGTCTTCATCTTTCGTGGGTTTGGTATCGGAGGACATTGGTGTTCTAATTGGTTTTGAATCTTCTAATCCAAATTTCTTTAACATTTCTTTAATGTATTTGGATTGGTTGAAGAAGATACCATCTTCTAATTGTTTGATTTGTAGACTGAGAAAGAAACATAATTCTCCCATCATACTCATTTCAAACTCATCATGCATGATTTTTGAGAAATCATCACACATTTCTTGACAACTTGATCCGAATATAATATCGTCCGTGTATATTTGAAAATTTATTATTTGTGACTCCTTTCTCTTTGTAGAAAGTGTGTTCTCAACTAACCCCATGGTGTAACATATTGGTTTTCATAAACACACAATCACAAGATCAAAGGTTCGCATATATGAATTCTAGAGAGAGAAAGATGGAGAGAAATGGGAACTTCTAGTGAGAGAAAGAAAAATGTATGTTGAAGCTCCACAATTTGCCTTGCTAGGCAAAGGGTATTTATAGTTTCTTACAAAATACGCTACCTACGGGCTGTGGATCAGGCATACAGTGGGTAAAGACCTGTCCGTCCTCCACGGTGTTACTTGACTAACTACTAAACATAACTAAATGACTAGGACTACGAGCTTTCTAATGATTACATATACTTGAGGTGAACGAGTCTTTAACTACCGGATTTTCTAAATCCCAACAATCTCCCCCTAAGGGAGGTCACCTCAATTGAAAACAGATACTACATTGTGTGCTTGGATTCCTTTTATAAGTTCTTTGCTCAGTAGCTCGTAATCTTTGATTCTTCAAATTTCACACGTTTCAAACTTAAAGTGGAGGTCTTTCACTAATCCACGGATTGGTTATTCTTTAAGCCTTTTTAAAGATCATCAGCCACCGTAAATCTCTTAACTCATCCTTTGTTGTGTTGCCTTCACGTGATGTTTGTGACTTTGGACCGACATGCTCACATTATTGGATCATGACATCTTTTCATCAGAGTTGCGGAAGCTTCGTTGGATCATGATATCTTCATTAGCATAGCAGAAGCATAGCATGATGGTATCAGAGTGAAAGCAAAAGCAAAAGCATCATGATTATATCAGAGTAAAAGATTGAGATGTGCACTTGTCATGATTTATTTGAACATAAGTGTGATGTGTGAGCATGCGGTTATGGATTGAGTTCTCAACTCTGATCAGCTGCAACCGTCTGATGTTCCTGCAAACAACAGTTAGCAATAAAACACACGAAAGTGTCTTTTTTTACTTTCGTTAAATATAGTTGCAAGAACCTCGGTTCCCCGTTGATCAGTATAAATACTGCTTGTGATCAGGTAGAATTCCTAAGAATCTCCTTGACAGGGTTTCACAGCTTGATCTAGTCATTCTCAAACCGGAGCGTCCTAAAGTAGACAACACGGAGTGAGTGAACCAGCGAATTGAATGATTGATGAAAAATTGATTTAAAAAACAATCGCGTATTGCTTAAGAGAAAGATTTTTGCAATACGACGAAGGTTTTATGAGAAAGATCAATTTTCAATCATAAATACCCTTTTATTTTGGAAAACTAATACACATTCGATGTGCTAGAGAAAAGAATTGTTGAGCACATCGAAGGGTTTTTCAAAAGGTATCCGTCAAACCATTTCCTTGACCAAGGTTGATTCAAGAGTGAATCGCCCCATTGTTTCTATCTAGTTGTCACAAGCTTGATCTTTTGAAAATATCTCACATGTCACCCACAAAGAGCTTTTTAATGTTGGCTCTAGAAGGATTTCCATCTTCATTGTGAATATTTAACATATCACTCTGATGTTCTGGCAAATATCACAAGGATAGTGCGTAGGACTCTCAATATATATTCTTACTTTCCACATTGTGTGAAACAGCAAGACTTCATTAATTGTGTGTCCTAGTTAGATTTTGTGGATGATCTCTTGGCTCTAGACTCAATTGTGCAACTTGGTTTCCTAATCGGAGACTAGGGAGATGGTCTTCTTCTTCAATATCAACCATCTCTAAGAGAAAGTCGATAGATTATGTAGTTTCCCGTGAGAATGAAACAAGTCATTTTAAGAGAACTTGAGTGGCTTGGGAAGTTTATTGCAGTACGTCACTGGGTCCATGATGTCTTGTCTTCAATACTAGTGTTATCTTAGTAACCACCAGTAGCATATGTATTGAACCCGGTTTATGCCCTAAGGTTGAATTATTGGAGGGCTATTTCTTTTCACCCTTATCGCTTTTCATTTCTTTTTCATTCTTCAACCCCTCCAGTGCTTACCAAGACTTCATTACTAGAACCTTGTTGGGTTAATTACAGTTCTAGCTCTGTCTCAGTCGACACTCTTCCCATATTCTCACTTTTCTCCTTTTTCATCATACCTAAGGACTTCTACACCATCTAGTGGATTGTCCCTAGGTAGATACCTCCGGCTCTGGCGAGATCATGGGAACTAATACCTAACCTTACCGTCCTTATAACTCCAATGCACAAAGTAAAATGGTCGGTCTTTTTGGTACAGTTCTTTTTGCCTTGAAACCAAATGAAAACCATTTGAAAAATCAATCAATGTACTTGTGATATAAAATCAAAGTATTTTGTAACTTAGTTGTTTTTTATCTTTTAGAAATACTCCCCCTCAACATGTGCATTGTTTATAAACATTCGTTTTGGCACATGGAGGAAGAATCCAATAAATTTGGCTTGATTAAACAAATGAAAGCTTCAATTCTTGATTATGTTTTCTAAAATGATCATCATGTCTCCCCCGGTCAAATCTAGTATTTAGATACTTTAGATAAAACATTTTGGGGAATTATGTGGCTTGCTTTTACTTGCTCCCCCTCAATATGTGCATCAAAATTCAAAAGAGTTTTCCACATATTAGAGAGAACCTGCACTTTGAGTCAAAACTTTGGTTTTAGATAAATGCTCCCCCTTAACATGTGCATGGAAAATTTTAAATCATTTGGCACATGTAGGAAGGAGTGCCTTTCATTTCGTTTCTAAAATACTCACCAATTTATCAGTTTATTTCCGATTTAAATCACAAACTCTCCCATGATCACAATTTTCAAACCCTTTGAGATTGGGATCCCAATTGATTTAAATTATTTTAGAAAACTTTTTGAGGAGAGATGTGACTTTCTTTTAAGAACACTTAATTGATAAGGATCAGATTTTAAAATTTTAATCTCCATTGATCTAACATGCTCATGTACCATTTGTAAAATGCTTAGATTTTGTAAAATGTACCATTTGAATGAAAACTCAAAGTTAGCATGCTCTTGTTCCGATTATGGACATAATGTTCGATAGTATAGAACATGCTCTTTTTGATGTCAATTTTTGAAAATATCCTTTTTGACATGTTTGAAATCATTCTCCCCTCAATCAATGACCAAAGTTGTTGATTGAGTGACAAAGATTTTGACTAAGGTTAAGTCCAGTTGATTTTTAAAATTAAGTTCGAGTTATTTTCAAAACAATTTTATTTCCATTTGAAGACAAATATTTTTCAGAAGAATCTTTAGAATGAAAAACATTTGTGAAGGAACATTCGTCTTTATGACGACAAATATTCCTTATTAACTTATGTTTTTAGGATCAGAGCTAGATATTAAAACATCTATTTAGCATAGCACTGTCCTTTCTTTAAAAGCGGGTTACAGTCTGAAACAACTGCAAGCCATTGTTTAAGCGTGGGTTACACTCTGAAATAATTGTAAACAATTGTTTTGAGACATGTTTTAGAAAATATTTACACCGTCTGCTCGAACTTCATCTAAAGTCTCGTGCCATTGTTGAATGACATTTCTAAGACCGTAGATGTTTTCGATACCAGAAGACATGCCTTGAGAAAAACAATATTTTTGGTATTTTTATGATTTTTTCAAGTTTTTATGGGTTTTTGAAGATTTTATAATTTTCTATTTTCTTTTTGTTGGTTTTATATTTTGCTTTTTGAAATACTATTTACAAATAATGGGTGAAGAAACTCCTTTACTCCTCATATTCCTCCTGAAGACGTTTGAGCGTTTCCGGCTGTAGACTTTTCATGCCAAGTCATGGGAGGATAAACTCAAAATGATCTGTTGACTCATGCTTTTGTCAAGATGTCTGCTTGTTGATACTTAGTCCTCACAAAATATAGTTCAACCATACATTTCTCTACTTTTTCCCTGATGAAATGATGCCGAATATCAATGTGCTTTGCTCTTGAGTATTGAACATTGCTGCAACAGAGAGCGATGACACTTTTGTTATCACAGTACAGAGGAATTTTGTTGAATACAAAGCCATAGTCAGATAATTGGGATCTCATCCATAAGATTTGAGCACAACATGATGACATAGCTATGTATTCAGCCTCTGTAGAGGATATTGAAGTACTCATTTGCTTCTTTGAAGACCACCTCACTAATTTATCACCCAAAAATTGAGCACTTCCTGACGTGCTTCGTCGAGTATCTTGACACCCTGCATGGTCAGCATCTGCATAGGCTGTTAGAGACATACCGGTATCCTTCGGATACCACAGTCCCATGTTAATGGTTCCTTGGAGGTACCGAAAGACCCGTTTTACCGCTTCAAGGTGCCTTTTAGTAGGCTTAGCCTAGTAACGAGCACACATGCATACATCGAATAGGATATTAGGTCTATTGGTAGTGAGATACATCAGGTATCCAATCATACTATGATATTTAGTTTGATCAACCAGGATCCCCGATTGATCCTCATCCAGTTTTGTTCATTCCACCATGGAAGTGTCAACAGGGTCACAAGAATCAAATCCAAATTCTTTAAAATTTCATTAGCATATTTAGATTGATTAATAAAAATGCGTTTGGGATTTTGTGAAATTTGTAATCCTAAGAAAAATGACATTTCTCCCATCATTGACATTTGAAATTTAGAGTCCATCTCTTTCATTAGGGTCAGTTGAGGCAAATATAATATCATCAACATATATTTGAACATGAATTAAATGTTTTCCTGACTTTCTGGTGAACAATGTAGGATCAACAACTCCTTTGTAGAATCCATTTGCCAAAAGGAACTTTGACAAAGTATCGTATCATTCCCTAGGAGCTTGCTTCAAGCCGTAGAGAGCCTTCTTCAAGCGGTAGACCTGGGTAGGATGCTCAGGATCCACAAAACCTTCGGGTTGACTAACATAGACCACTCTTTGAGATCTCTATTAAGAAAAGCAGTCTTTACATCCATCTGATAAACTAGCATATTCTTGCTAGCAGCATTAGCCAGGAAGATTCTGATAGCCTCAATTCGTGCAACCGGAGCAAATGATTCCTCAAAGTCAATACCCTCCTCTTGTCGATATCCTTTAGCCTCAAGCCTCGCCTTATTCTTCAGAACATCACCATGCTCATCAAGTTTTACTTTGAAGATCCACTTGAGAGCAATAATCATAGCACAATATGGAGCAGGCACCAATTCCCATACATCAAGATGATCGAACTCATGGATTTCATCTTGTATAGCATTAAACCCGCAGTCCTCAGACATTGCTGATTTGACATCTTTTGGTTCGATCTTTGATAGTACAGAATTGAAGAAGCACCATAAGGCATCAGTGACAAGTTGTTTTCTAGTAGGATACTGAATGAGAAGGATTACCAATGATATTATCCAATGGATGATCATGTGTCCATTTTCTGAGATGTTCATGTAGTTGTTGATAAGGTACTGATGTAGCAGATTTCGAATCCCCTTGTGATGATATTTCAGGAGTGGGTTCAGGGGAAAATATGTTTTCAAACGGAGCATCTTCGGGAGTAGCAAAAGGGTTATCTTCAAAAGAATTAGCAGTTGCGTTTCCTTGATGCACATAAGATGATTGAGAATTCGAAGATGATGATGAATGATCGGCAAATGGTGCTTCTTGAGATAAAGTGTTAGGAATTAGAAATTCCATAGTGAAGAGTCGGTCACCCCAAATATTATCTAGCATAAGTTAGCTCGTAGACATATCGTTAGTTACGTTATTTGTTAGTTTATTAGTTAGTTATTAGCGTAGTTTAGTTTAGTGCAACACCGTGGAGGAAGGACGGGTCTTTACCCACCGTATGCCGGATCCACAGCCCGACAAGAGGGCGTATTGTTTGTAACTATAAATACCCCTTCCATCCTTGGAAGGGGTGGTGCTTTTCATTAATCTAACCTTTTACACTTTTGTTTATCTCTCTAGAATTCCCTCTCTACTCTCTTCATCTCTCTAACCATGGCATTCATATACTATCATCATCCTAGACCACCCGAATCATCTAAACAACATAAATACACGATCCTACAATTGGTACCAGAGCCATGGTTGTGTTGTTTTTTATGATTCGTACGGTTTTTAATGCGTTTCTTAGATGCGGTTTGTGTCATACGAGTTGTGTTTACATAGTTTTGTTGTTGGTTGGTTGTTTCTCATTATGCTTAAACATGTTTAATGTTGGTCATAGTTTTGAAAAGTTGATGTTTTATACGATTTGGGTTTATGGTTTTTCTGAAGAATATAACTGTTTTAAGTTTCTGTTTAGATATGTTTTAAGCAAGCGACGTTTGTGAATGAATTCGTTAAAGCTGGTTTTAAGTGTATATTCGACATTTATGTTTTTTCTGGTCTGCTGCTGCTTTGCTCCTTGCTGCGGTTTGTGCTTATGAAGATGGTTCGTCGCTGAGATTTGTGGTCTTTTTCATCTAAGCGTTTTGTCTGTTTCAAAAAACTGCATGCGATTTGTGTCATCTGTCCAGATTCAATGTACATGCTTTTGTACGATTTGTCAACTGTTTGTCCAGATTCATCGAATCTGATGCGATTTGTGTTGCATATGAGTTTTGACTCATGTTGCATTTTGTCTCATTAAGCGGTTTGTCATGTTCAAAAACCCAGATGCAGTTTGTCTAAATTACAAAGAGGCGACTTGACTGATTCATTGTATTTCAGGTGGTTTGACTTTTGAGTCAAACTAAAAGCGATTTGTCTCTGAAACTGATGTATGCGATTTGAATGCAACTACAATGAAGCTATTTGTGTTTGCAATGACTTAGCGATTTATTACCTGATTATGAAAGCGATTTGCCACCAAATTATGCAACATGGACATGCGTTTTGACTCAACAAAATGAAGCGATTTGAAAGAATGCATGAAGCATTTTGATGTCAACTACAAATCACGCATACAGTCTATCTACATACATCAACTAACATCATTCATCTTTATCAAGCAACATCAAGACCTAAAACAATCAACCAAATCCTATACCAAGACACAACAGTGAACTTTTCATCTACACAAACAACCATTATTCAAGGTATCTACATCATTCTATCAAGAATCAACACATATCATTTCGAATTTACTATCATCTTCATATTACAACATCAAATAGAACCAACGTTATTCTACATCAAATCTTAAAGGCTCATGACTTAAGACTTGTTGGGATATGAAAGTGCTGAAGATATGAAAGTACTGAAGATTGATAAAGTACTGTAAGCTGCAAAGTACTGAAAAAAGTCAAAGAGTCAAAGTACTGCTAAAGATAAAGTCAAAGTACTGTACAACGAAGTCAAAGTACTGCAAGAACAAAGAACTGTTATATTCGTTTATGGAAAGTATTGTAACTCTAGAATGTTCTGTATTCGATTACTTGTCGTACAAGGATACAATTTGTAAACCGACTAGGATATCCTTGAGCCTATAAAAGGACTCCTAGATTGGCATTAGAGGTACGAGTTTATGAGTTTTAGAGTTTACGAAGTCACAAGTTATTTAGTGTTTTAGAGAGAAGTTCGATATTCTTAGAAGTTGTTTAGAGTATCTGCATAATAAGTAGATTTAGAGTTAATAATAAAAGTTATTCTTCTTAGCTTTGTTAAGTAAATTCCGCGTACTTGATAAAGATTGCTCAGTGTTTCTTTGTTAATAACTTAGGATTTATCCGAGGTTGTTAAACCTTAACAAGCTAGTTAAGTTAGTTTGATTAAAGTATATCGATCCAACAAGTGGTATCAGAGCTTGTGTGGAAACTCTGACTAGGAAGAAACCCTACTACAACAATATTCAAGATGTCGACTGAAGCTGTTCCACCACCCTCAATCACCTCACTCAGAATTCCAATTATCAAGAAGGAAGAATATGATCTCTGGTGCATGAAGATGAGGCAGTATATTGCCATTACAGACCATGCTCTATGGAATGTAATTGTTAATGTCAATGAAGTAGTTTCAGAACCCATTGATGTTCCTGGACAGCCCAAAGCACCTAAGCCAGTCTTACCAGCAGCAACCTTAAGGAATCAAGAGAAGGCACTCAACATTCTCTTGTATGCCATTCGAATGGTCATCTTCTAAAATTTCATGATGCTAAAGATGCTAGCAGACTGGGCTGCTCTCAAGACCAGATTTGGAGGGAATGAAGCCTCTAAGAAGATGCCAGAAATTTCTGAAGCAACAGTTTGCAACTTTCACAGTTGGTGAAAGAGAGAGTCTTGATGCTGCATATGATAGGTTTTAAAATCTCCTCAACATGTTGAAGTTATATAAGGCAGAAGTATCAGTTGGGGATGCTAATTTGAAGTTTCTAAGGAGTTTGCCATCTACATGGCATGTGATTGCTACAATGATCAGAGGACAACAAGGTTTGGATGTCATGGACTTTGATGATCTCTATCATCAACTGAAGGTGTATGAGCATGAGATGAGTGGTCAAACTAATTCCAAGTCTCACAGTATTGCTTTTCTATCATCTGAAAAGAAGGGCAGTACTTCAATCAAAAGTACTGCTTCTCCTCAAAGTACTGTTTCTCAAAGTACTGTTGTTTACACCCCCCCCTCATATGCTCAGCAGGCCCCACCAACCACCACTATGAACTCAGATGAAGTTGTGTGCTCATTCTTTGCACAGCAAGCTAGTTTACCTGTCACTTATGAAGAAGATCTAGCACAGATTGAAGAAGATGCACTTGAAGAAATTGATATCAGGTGGCAAGTTGCTATGATCACTGCAAGAATCAAAAGTATATGAAGAAGACAGGCAAAAGCATTGATATCAAACCAAAACAGGGAATAACTTTTGACAAATCCAAAATTGAATGCTTCAATTGTCAAAAGACTGGTCACTTTGCAAGAGAGTGCAGGCTTGCTAAGTATCAAGCAAACAGGACATCTGAGAAGCCAAAACTTGAGCTCAAAGAAATTCCAATTACTTAAACAAAGGCTTTGGTTGCTCAAGAGAAGTTATCAGAAGTTGGTAGGTGAAGAGTTTGATGATGAACCGATGACTTCTGTATGGTAGCAGTGAAAGAAGTAGTTGAAGAATCAGTGGAAGCATTGGACTGGAGCACTGCTTTTGATGAGGTACCTGACCATGCTGCTTTGGAATCTGATGATGGCTTTGGAGGATTTGATTGGAGCAAGGAAAGTGAAGATGATCCTGTTCTTCTTGCAATGGTGGCTACTTCACCAAGTTCATCTCCTATCTCTGAGGTATGCTCAAATTGCTATGATTTTTATCAAAAATTACTTAGCAGTTATGTGATTGAAAGAGATAATTGTGTTAGGGCTAGGTCAGAGGTAGCTGGTTATCAAATAACCTTAGAATCTATAGAAGCCAAAATCTTAGCACATGAAACTAATGAAGTAGCTTGGGCGGAAAAATATGAACAACAGGATTACCAGTTAAAACTTAGTGAATGGAAATTAAACTGTAAAATTGCTGAAATTGAGAAATTGACTAAGGAAAGAGATGATTTGTTAGCTAAGTTTGCTGCTTGGGGAGAGTCTGGTCTGTCACATGTTACTTATGTTCAAAAACAGAAAAGAGCCTATCTTAAAACTGGATTAGGTTTTGGAATGGATTTTAGTAACATAGATGAAAACAAACCTAGTGATCAGGATGAAGGTGATTTTGAGGATATAACCACTAGTGATGATGAACTCATTATTTATGTAGACACATCTAGTACTGAGGGTTCAATAAGTGATACACCTCCTGAGTATAAGAAAGACAATGAGTATCATGCAGTTCCTCATCCCATTCATCAACCCCTTAGGCCTGATGTTTCTCGTTTTGGAGTAGACAGTCTAGAGTTTAAGAAAAAGCTTGTAGCTCAATCTAGGTCTGAAAAACCCAAAGAAGCTGTTGAAAATAATGTTCAAAATCAAGCAGTACCTTCAAATCAAATCTTGCTCCACAACTACTTCTCGCAAAACCTTTTCAAAATAGTATTGCTAAACCTTTTTGGGATAACTTTGGTCAAAACAGGTTTCATCATTCACCAAGAAGGCAAAATAATTTTGGGCATAGACATAGAAGAAGTCACTTTAGAAGTATGGGTCAAAAACGTGCTTTTGTGTGTTTTAGTCCTACTCATTTAATCAAGGATTGTGAACATCACTTAGAATACCTTAGCAAATTTCCAAGAGCAGTGCAACCGAAACCTAAGAGCACAAACCAGTTGGGAATAATTCAAATAGGGTCAATCACAGAAATTTCTCACCAGATCATAGATACCCATATCAAAGAAGACCTTTTTCAAAACCTTCAGTATCTCACAGTACTTTCCAAAGTACTGTTAATTCTGGACCAGTACTTTCTCAAAGTCTCGGCAGAACAAGGTACGATCACACTACTTGGAATAGTAACCCTAGGAGATCTCACTATCAACCTAGAAGGTATTATAATTCACATAAGGGATCTAGATCACAGGAACCACGTGTTAAACCAGAATGGGTTAAGAGGGAAAGTACTGCAGAGGGACAAACAGTACTTTCAACAAAAGTGAATCTGATGTTTTTTGTGATACAAGAAAAGGAGAATGAATTTGTGAAAGAAATTGTGTTGAAAACCGAGAAAGTTTGAAAATCCACATGCTACAAATCAAAAGATAATTCTGGATCATGTTTTGAAAGATAGTGGAAATTACATACTTGAAGAATTTAAGTATGTAACTCCACAAGGGAACACAAGTCAGTAATGGCTTGGGTTCCTAAAAATCAGTAACTCTTTTTCTTTGTGTGCGAGGCAAACAGACGAGGAGCTTAAAGATCATCTTATTATGGATAGTGGTTGCTCTGGAAGTATGACAGGAGACAAAGAGATTCTGTCTGATTTTAGAAATATTAGTGGAGGAAGAGTTGCATTTGGGAATGATCCCAATGGAGGAAGATTACGGAAAGGAACTATCAAAGTAGGGCTTATAGATTTTGAGAATGTTAGATATGTGAAGGAGCTTAAGTTCAACTTGTTATCAGTCTCTCAAATCTGTGATAAAAGCATCTGTGTTATTCACGACACAGAATGTCTCATCCTTTCCTCTGATTTTAAGCCTGTTGATGATAACTTGGTAGTTCTTAGAGTACCAAGGAAAAATGATGTGTATAGCTTAGACATGAAGAGTCTACATTCTTATGGGAGTACCATTTGTATTGTGAAGAATCCAGTTTATCATTCCAAGACCAAGCACATACAGATTAGGCATCACTTTATCAGAGATTGCTATGAGCACAGGCTCATTAATGTGGTTAAGGTTCACACAGATGATAATGTGGCTGACTTACTCACAAAAGGTTTTGATGTTTCAAGATTCACTCACTTGGTGGTGAGCATTGGCATGATTAACTATTGAGCTACATTTAAGGGGAGGACTATTTAGTATTTGTATAGTCACTTGCATTGCTTGAGGGAGGATATTTATATATCCTTAGCTTATCTGAAGAATTTGGAAAAGCTGTTTTTCATCAAAGTACCTTGGAAAGTAACTTGGGAAAGTAATCTGCATATCTGGAAGTACTTGTTTGTCTTATTAAAGTCTGTGTCCAATTTATATTGAGGGTAATTAATGCGGTAACTTTGTTATTTTAGGCTGTGATTTTTCAAATCTCACCTATAAATAACTACTTTCCGATTTTCCCTCTTCTATTGATACTTTAGAATCTTTTCCATATTTCTCTCATCATCTCTATATTATTCGATTACAACTCTTATTGTGCTTACATAATCAACAATGGCAAATCGTCCTACTGTTTCAAAGCATAATATGGTAGCTAATTTGGAAAAGACTGAGGTGAATGTGGTTTTTCATGAGATGATTGATTATCTTACTGGGTCGCCAATTAGTTATGCTCTTTTAGTGGAGCCGGATATCATTGCACCTTGGATTCAAGAATTTTGGGCTAATGCTAGGGATAATATGCAGAATGATGAATATTATGTTCGATCAACGATTCTTTGGAAGAACTGTGACGATCTAATCTATTAGAGTGATTTATTATTTGGTGATGAAGAAGGGGCTATTCGTTTTGACAAGCAACTGATTTGGGATACATTTAGGGATCTTGGTTATGAAGGGTCCTTAACAGAACAAACCTTTAAGAAACCCTCATTTTGTCCTCATTGGAAATTTTTGGTTCATGTGTTGCTTCATTGCATAAGTGCTAAGAGTACCTCTTGGGAGCAGTTTGGGTCAAATATAGCATCTGCTATAGTTGGGTTAGCTACAAATCGGGTTTTTAACTTCTCACGGCTATCTTGGATGGAATGCTCTCACATATCTCACATGGATCTAAATGGCTAATGTACCCAAGGTTTATACAGGTTTTCTTGAACAAGCAACTTGCTGATGTGCCAAAACCTAGAGACTTACTACTGCTGTTATTGTACAACAAGCGAAGATTTTTACCTTTATGGCAAGGAGTGCTTTATTCAGAGGTCAAGATACTCCATTAACTACTTCTATGATGGAAATTGTTCAAGCTTGTTAGTGATGCTAGAGAAGATGAAGATAGTGAAGGTACTGCACCAAGTACTTGCATGCAAAATCTTGCTTCTCAACATACTGCATCTCCAAGTCTTTGCATCTCACAGTCTTTGCATCTCAAGGTGCTGCTTCACCCAGTACTGCTTCACAAAGTACTGATCATGAACACATTGAAGTTCCACAAGCATCTCCACCAGCATCTGCACAACCATCTCCACAAGTATCTCCACATGCAGAATCTTTGTCATCTGGAGGTGCTGAACCAACTATGGAGCCTGAAGGTTAAATTCTAAACACTTATGCTTTAACAAGGGAATTGACCAGGTTGAAGAAATCATTTGATGATCAGGCTACAGAAATTAGGAGGTTGAAGCTCAAGTATAGAAGGTTAAAGAATTATGTTGCACCTTTTATTAAACATTATCGCTTATGGGTTAAGGAAGAACACAAGCGCCGAAGGAAATTTAAGAAGAAAACAAAAGGCAAACAGGTTCATAAACCATCTTCTGTCAACTTG
Source organism: Chrysanthemum makinoi (assembly GCA_910596185.1). Classification (NCBI taxonomy): domain Eukaryota; kingdom Viridiplantae; phylum Streptophyta; class Magnoliopsida; order Asterales; family Asteraceae; genus Chrysanthemum; species Chrysanthemum makinoi. The sequence continues at coordinate 164,022,088 of OU343217.1, read as the reverse complement.
GGGAGGAATTTAGAAGAACAGAATTTGAAAGAAGATGTTGTTAAGGAGAATGAACCTGAAATTTCTGAAAAGACTGAAGAAAAGATCATTCAAGATACTGAAGAGGAGCAAGTTCAAGTTAAAAGTACTGATGATCAAGGTACTGAAGATCAAAGTACTGGTTTTCAACAACAACAAGGATCTTTCAGACAAGAGTTAATTACTCCAAGAGTATTGAATTTTGAAGAGGAAGCTGGTCCTTCTACAATTATACAAGAAGAGGAAGCTACACTCAAACCCATCCATTCTGCAAGTGATGATGAGTTCATTGCTGTAATTTTACAAGATTTATCACAACCAAGAGGTGGTGTTACTATTTCCGAAGTGCAAGAAGAAGAACAACAAAGAACTTCTCAACCTGCAATTGATCCTAAGGATAAAGGAAAGGGTGTTCTGGTAGAAACTAAGAAGAAAAAGCTAACTTTGGCAGAACTTAGAGCAATTGAAGTTGCTAGAAATGAAGCTGCAGCTAGAAAGCTTCAAGAGGAGTTAAATTGTAACACCCCAACCCGACAAGGGTAGAAGTGTCACAGTCTGGTGTCATATCAGAACATACAAGTAAAATTTTCAAGCGGAAGTCTTTAAATAATAATGTACCAAGTCATAATAACCCAAGATTTACAAGGGAAATTACAAAATCCAAATGTTAGAATAAAATGAAATCTCAAAACAAAAGCCCGCCAAAACAAGTCCAAATAATAAGGTAACTAGGGTTAGTCCACTCAGATAATCCACCTCTCAGCCCAATCAAGCCCATCTTCAAACCTAAAACACCGCGAGAAAGAAATGCGTGAGCTTAAAAGCCAGTGAACAGAATGATATAACAAAGCGAAAGCTAAACAAAATCTGAAATGAAAATGAAACAAAAGAATGCAGATAACAAAGTCGTAACGAAATGAGAGTAATGAGTCAAATAGGATCCTGCAGAACACAATTATACAGATATCCAAAATGAACAGATAACAAGGAGAGCGAAGCGAAACAAAGCATCGATGACATATAAACAAGCACATACAAACCAGACATACAAAATCGAAACATAAACAACATAGCAGGCGTAGCATCCACACAACATATATGTCATACAATCAATTCAAGAAATCGGAGACATACAAGCCAAACAAATGTCTACAGGAAAAGCGGAAGCAATTAATAATAAGTGAGCATGGCAATTCACATAGGTCAAAACCCTTAGTTGAAAACATAACCAGTATCATAACAGCGAAAGTACTAACAGCAGTCAACACATGGCAGTCACACGTAAGAAGTAAGAATACAACATACGATATAATTAAATGAATTAAAGACATAGCAGGGCAACTAAACAAATTAACAAGCCAGACGTCACAAGTTGAACCATTTACCCAATCAAACAAGCATAGCATAAACCGAAATGCAAACATGGCAAGTTAACAACAAGCGAGATAAAGAAACTATCGATAATCATAGTCCACGAATTTATCAGAACAAGTACACGTAATAAACAGACAACATTATCGATTACACACTAGCATGATCACCAGACAATACAGAGGGTCACATAATAGTGAGATCACATATCATCGTTAGAAACAAAACTCAAAATAACCGATATTAATCACATCATAGCAGGATAATCAATGGTCACATAAAACATGAATAGTATCATCCAATTCAATAAGCATATAATAACCCGGTACGTGAATGGAACCATAGTCTGAAGTAACGGAATGAAAGTGTGACAGATCAATATAATGGAGTATCTATATCTTGGTACAAGTAAATCATATAAGGGTATTGAGTAATGAACCAGTAATACAGATTATGGTGCGTTGGGGAATACAGAAAGTACACTATAGGTTTATCAAAAGTGTAAGGGTTATCAGAATTCTACCCGAGCCCGGAAACATATCATATCATAAGTAGCCATTGTATTCGGAGGGGTGACCTCGGAATACCATACATAATAGGAGGGGAGACCTCAGTAACAAATGGAGTAGCTAGCTCCCAGAATTGTGAAGACGCGGATTGCACCCGACATCATTCACCAAACAAAGCTCCAATCAGATCAAATCCCTCGAACATATCAAATCTAGGATGCATCCATACGCCCCCCAAAACATATAATGGCCAAATCATATACATATAGTGAGCTCATAATCATATCAAAATGGGGACGGTGTGCAACATCACTCGTGCACACTGGAGTCATGCCATTGGTGCATCAATGACATGGTCAGGTTACCTTCCTGACTAGGAAACATATTTTGGCTCGGGTATCAAACTGAAGGGTCAAAGCATATTCATATCATATCATAAGGGTTCATATCAAAATTCATATCAAAGTCCCATATCAGAGTTCATATCAAAGTCCATATCAAAGTTCATATCAAAGTCCATATCAAAGTTCATATCAAAGGTAGCATAGCAGAGTCATAGGGAAGCCCTAATAAAGAGGCTTAGAGTAAAGCATAACATATCAAGCTAGAATCGAACTTATGAATACTTAATCATGAGAAACCTTAAGAGGTATAGGTCGTAATATCTTAATCCTTTATTCTAGCAAATCACAATGAAAGTAAAACTCAAGAAAGAAGATCAATTCCGTCACTCTAACCTATATGAATTAAATAACGCTCTATAAGAATCGCATTACTGCTTTAAGACGGCTTTCCATTTTAGAACTCTTTCCATTTTAAGTACTTTCTATTTTAGGTAACTTTCTATTTTAGGCAGCTTTCCATATTTAGCAACTTTCCATAATTAGCGGGGTTTCCATATTTAAAGGTGTTTCCATATTTAGTAACTTTCCATACTCAGTGTGTGTTTCCATATTTAGCATATTTATACAACAAGCCCCTAAGTGTCCAATTCTACATATTACACCTCATTATCCTATTTATACTAAATACCCCAAGTTTCGTGCATCAATAACAAGCCCTCTATTTTACTACTTATTTCTGGCTATAAATTTACCCATTTACAAAATAAACCCCTAAGCCGCATATTTTACTAAGAATGTCCTCATATTAAATTCTTATACTAACACCCCCCCGTCCAAAAGTATATTACAAAATAATCCCCAAGTTTTATAATTTAAATAACCCCCCTTTTATTTTGAAAACTCAATCGGTAATACAATAAAATCTTCAAACCCTAACCCTAATTCCCCAAATCAAAACCAATCATTATTCCATCATTAAGTGTCGATCTAGACCATAAACATAAACCCTAGGCTCCATCCTTGTTTCCTTATTTTATTTTCTCTTTTCCATAGATAGCTTATTAGGATAAATTCAAAGCTTCAAAATTCGAAACACCATTTTTTCAGAGTTAATACATTATATAGAGTCCAAGAAAAATAGTCTTCATGCCCGTAAAATTCTGCTTCTAATTATTTAGGTTTTAACACGCTTTTAGGGTTTAATTCTCCAATACCAGTATACCATGCATGGTCTGTTTTATTATTTTATTTGGAACTTATAGGATCGAATATAAGATGAGAAAAAATACCATATAAATTTTAGAACGTTAGAAACATCACTGATGAAATTATTTTCCTTCGGTTACAGATAAACTACTCCAAAATCTAAAAGAATAGAAACGACTAAAAAACCTTGAAATCAATTTCTTCATGATCACACATGATGTAAGGAACCTCAGAAAATGGAAAATGAATTTATGGAGGGTCGCATGAATTATAATGAGTTTTACCTCATGTATGAACAAATGCCCGACAACAATAGACCAGCCTTCAAAATTCTGATTGGGAATTTTCTTCGCTTCCTAGCAGTTTAGAGATCTAGGAAAAATACTTTAGAATTTATGGCGGCTTGTATGATTTTTTTGGAGAGCAAATGTGATAATACACCTTTATTTAAGGTAATGTAGAAGATAAATGAAACTCTTAAAGGCCATGAATATGTAACATACTCCAAATCAGATTTGCACTCAAAGGGGCCGAAATTTTGGAGAGGATCACAATAAAACGACTTTTCTAAAATTCATAATATACTTTTATTTAGTTGTAATTATTTAAATGTGCATACTAATTTTCGACCAAGTACATTAATAAGAAGTGTGTTTTACAAGTTCATAAGTGCCCGGACTATTTAATAATACACGTTAGTCCCGTCAAGTCTCAAATTGTTTCTAGCAACAGTAAGACATTGACGATCACAGGATTTAAGAAAAGTTTGATGATATTTATAAGTTAGGTTAAAATTATAATTAATGAGCTCGACATATTATTCAAGATTTTATAGGTTTATATAAGAGGGGTAACATGGTCATTTCGTGTTTTGATTTTACGGTTTACATAAATGCTAAAGATAGAGGAAGTCAGAAGTCAAGAAGCTCGAGTAGAGTAGAAGCGCCTAAGAAGAAAGCAAGATTACTAGATGGCTGAACTATTACAAATACCTAACACTGCTAGATATATGCCAAGAAGACCTAATCTATTAAAGATGAATGCTATGATGGCTTTTTGAAAGGTCGAGGATATAGGATTGCGTAATGAATTATTTCATATGAAAGATTATGATGGCTGAATCGGAGGCTTATAAGAAAGATGCTGCATCAAAAGATTTTATATGTTGTCTACTGGATCAGTCGAAAGAAAGAAAAGTAAAAAAAGAAAAGAAAACTGCTGAAGAGCAGACAAGCCAAAGAAAGAAAGAGTTGAATTAAGATTCTAGACTAGAGAGATGAATTAAGAAATTATTCTGCACAAAGGATTTTGAATATTCTGTTAAAGAGCACATATTAAGATGAACAGTATCTCGAGTTAGTGCTTTTGAAGTGGTGAAATCCAAAGATGGAGATTATATGATTTTTCATAAAGAAGATGAAAGCCAAAGTCTTCTAAATAGGCTATGGGATTTATCGTTATAGATAGAGTGGATCTATTCTATTTATATCATGTGGTTAAAGCTTATTTTGAACATAATCCATCAGAAGGAATCGATTTATTTTTACTTGGAGATCTCACAACTGCATGGGAAACTCAAGAAGAGAGATATGATGGCAGGAAGAATAAGAAAATTGGGAAATTGTCTCATTGGGAAATTGTCTCTACTGAGATTTCTTTGAAGAGTCTCGGAGAGTTCATGTTTATAGAGCTAAAAAAATGGAACGATGATCCAGTTACGTTTGCGTATAAGATATCCTCTCGCCGCTGAGCTCATGAGAGAATGCTGAGTACCTAAATGGAAGTAGAAGAGGATAATGAAACCGCTTGCATGGTCATCAACCTGCTTATCAACCGGACTACCATCACCAAGATGAGTAAACCGTATGAATTTCATTGAGTAAATTATTTTGATAAATCAAGACATTCTTTCTAAAGTATCAGCTGATCAAACAAGAGATTTCTTTAATCGCATCGCTGGCAGCCTTTAAACCGCTATGATTTCGAAGAAACCTTTTGTTATGCAACAAATATTTTGAAACAAAGGTTAAAATGAAATAAATGATTTGAGATATAACATCAATAGGTTGGTCAATCCACCATGGTTACAAAAGGATTGACTAATCCACAGCAAACCGCCCGTAAAGATATTTCAAACTGCTTTTAGTTGACAACTTGCTAATAAGTATGGCAATCAACTCACCATATCGCTTTATGTGGAAGATACAGCCCACAAGAAAATGGCTTGTGGTAGCGGCCGAAAACCATTATTGGTAATTAGTTCACCATTAGATAAAAAAGAACTAACTAGTCCGTAAGGGTACGCCTTTTGGTAAAGACAACCAAATCGGTTGATAATAATGGATGATTTGCTAAAAATCATATGGTTATCAATGTACCATGGTCATACAACGAAAACATTTATTACTCGAGTTTTCGGCAGCGAGATCTAAATCCATTAAATTTTCAATGATCCACCTCTCTCACAAGATAACGTCAATCGGAGGCCATAGAATATATGCAATTTAAACCGAATTAATGCTCTGTCATGGGCGTTGCTCGGTTTGGGAAAAGATGGAGCTGGCCGATGATGCAGGAATAATTGTAGATACTTTGGGAAGCTACGTAGACAGAGATAATCTCAAGACTAAAGAAAACAATCTCGCCCCAGCGCGGTAAAAGATATTGGCGATGATGCTGAACAAGCAAGTCGCGAATTCAAGTAGAGGATTGTTGGGATATGAAAGTGCCGGATGATATGAAAAGTACCAAGATTGATAAAGTACACCGAAAAAACAAAGAGTCAAAGTACCGCGCGAAGATAAAGTCAGCACCGGTGACAAATCAAGTCAAAGCACCGTGCAACAACAAGAACCGCGCAGAAAGTATAACTCAGAATGTTATGTATTAGATTACTTGTCGGCATAAGGATACAATTGTAAACCGACTCAGGATATCCTTGATCCTATAAATGGACTCCTAGATTGGCATTAGAGGTAGCAGCTTATGAGTTTTAGAAAACAATTCACTAGTTTAGTGGTTTAGAAGAGAAGTTCATATTCTTAGAAGTTGTTTATATCCCCACAATAAGCATTTTAGAAATAATAAAAGTTATTCTTCTTAGCTTGTTGGTATTCCTGCACGATAAAGATTGCTCTGTTTCTTTGTTAATAACTTAGGATTTATCTGAGGTTGTTAAACCCAATGTTGTGTTGTTAGTTTGATTAAAGTATATCGATCCAACAAGACTCGTGTACTTATTTGCAAAACTCGACTGATCTCAGTTTGTTCATGTTATCTTGTGCTTTATTATGACCCCTGCGGTCTTCACAAACAAATCATAGATCTAGTTTTGAAGACTTTCTTTTAATCTTCAAACCAATGAAAGGGGACGTAAAACCATGAAGATAACTCGTCTAAGTTCTAAGTTAAACTGCCAACCCAAAAAATACACAATATCCGTGATTTCATGATCTCATATTCTGTGGGTGTGGATACACCAAGGACCACGTGGGCCCAGACCACAATTTTGCACATCATTGATCATAATTGACAAAGCCTAGTTCAGTATTTCTTTTCAAGTCAATGAAATAAATTTAACAATTCCCTGCGAATGATCTACCGAGCCTCTAAAGACCTGCATTACTATCTAAAACTAAGATATAAATACCTACCTTGACGCCTTTGTCCGCCATCCCTCGCGGCGAGAAGCTAAGAATATGAGAAGGATCTTGGAGGAGAAAAGCAGAATAAAGGTGCGTTTATCAATGATTCTGAGCAGAGAGTTTTTGTCCGAAAAGAAAGGCAGTTTTATGTTTAATGTGTCTGGTTACAAGATTTTAGGTCATGTGGGTGTGTATTAAAGGACTAAGTACCCGAATTATTAGGTCAATGAGTATTTGGACGGCAAAGATCATGGGCCTTGATCCGCTATGTATCGTTGGACTAAATCAAATGTAGTCTTTGCTACTGTAAAGCATCGTTTTGATTCTTGAGATCGTCATATGAAATATCAAAAGTTGCATGGTACCCACAAGTGCAAGTGTTATATTATGAAGGTTTACACTATATTTTTACAAGGCCGCTTACCAATTTGCAACCTTATCTAATGTGACTTCTGGGAGAGGACTCTGGCATCTTTTATTCTAAGTTGGATCTGGATTTTGTGATGATTTGCAAGGATTTGGGCCTTGTATTGATTGTATTTTGTGGACTGGTCGAGCACGATAATTGGATTGGGCACAATAAATATACATACCGTGGATGTGAATTTAGGTTGCTAATTTGTTTTGAAACTGGTAATATGACACTTACTTTTTGAACCGGATCAAAAAGAAATTGTCTATTCAGGCCGGTTAATGATTATTCTTGGATTTTAGACGTGTGAGATTTAGTGTGATGATGAAAGTCGATGGGTTATGATGGTACTTTGGTATACATCTCCACAAAGGATATTACGCTACATTGAATTGAAAAACTGGACAATGTTGATGGGGTTGTTTTGTATGATATTTTTATTTGGCTTTGAAGTGAGTTTTCTCGGGCACATTTACTTATCTCTACTTCATTCTTCTACCCTTCCTCACAAGATGACTTGTTTGCTTTATTAAGTGTGACAAAGACTTGGCTATTTAGTTATTTGTGATTCTTTCTCGCCAACCCATAACTTACATCACTTCTGGCCCTGCTCAAAGCCAGAATGTCAAGAGGTTTGCACATTGGGTACACCGCTTTTTTCACAAGGATTAAAAGTTTAAGTAACAAATTGGGAATTTTACTTCATGTCAAGTTTGGCATATCGGGTTTATTTTCACCATGTTGTCACCGAATTGCTAAATAATGCTTGAATGATGTGTTTATCAAAGTGTTTTTTTTTTTGATGGTTGATGATATTGTTGATGTTGATAATGAATGTTGATGAACTGATGTTCCCCTAAAAGTATATTCATGAAACCAAAAGTCACAACATATCTGGGTTTATTATTACTTACTTAAGCTTTGTTTGATTTTGGTAAACTCTCCCAAAAGAATCTATTTCTTGTTTAAATCATATACTTGTAAAACTCGCGACTGCTGAAAACATCCCTACATAAAAAAGTGCATTTCTGGATCTATCATTTCCGTTTATTCTTGGTTTTGAAAAAACCTTAAAAAAGAATCTATTTCGCTTTTAAACCATAGAATTGAAAAACTCGCGGATGATGGAATCATCCCAAAGAAAGGAAAGTGTATTAAATCTTATCCTATTGGTATAGTTTCTATCAAGAAGGATAAATGTAACTTCATGAATTGGATGTGTGTTTGGATATTCACATGGCGTTTGATTATTACATAGTTTTACAAGTGTGGTAATAAAAGTTTTAACCATGGTTGGGATGAAACCATTATCATAGTTCACTCTAAAACGCCAAAAGGAGTACTAGATGAGAGCTTTTAACCAAAAGATGTGACAAATCACATTAATTCACTATTATTTCTTTTGAGGTCAGCGAAATATCACTAGCGAAAACTTAGTATCCGGCTATCAGGGGATGGTTGATGAAGATCTTCATGATCCTTGTTCGAGCTTAATATAAAAAAAACTAAGACTTGGAAATCTAGTTATTGTTGGGTGACTTTTTTCTTTCTTTACCACTTGGGGAATTAGCTCTTATCACCCTCAAGAGATAACTATCACTTTATGAGTTACGCTAAGTAGTGCTCAAGGTCAGCATCCAATTGTGGATTTTCAAGAGGATGTAATGCCTATACTTGATGGTTGGTTGGACAAAGAGTATAGAGTACTTTAGAGATTCAATGGCGAAGTCTCTGACCGCTTCTTGTTACATATGTTGGAATCACTCCTAAACCTTATTCAAGTGTTAGTTACACATATGTAATAGTTAGCTTATTATGGCCTTTTTGTTTGTTATTAGCCTTAAGCTTATGTAGAAGGCCCATGAGCTTAGGCCCAAGCCCATAGAGAAAGGGAAGGAGTAGGAGTGTTTCCCTAGCTCCTTGCCTATAAATACTGTATGTAAACCTCATTTAGGTTGGTTGTTCAAGTTATTCCTTTTTTCACATATCACCTACGCAATAAACCGATTACCATTACGCTGTGTGGTTTATACTTGTTCAATCGCTTTATCCTTTCTTATATAAGCTTGTGTGGTAAACCTCAGTGACCTAACAAAAGTGGTATCAATCGCCAAATAGTTGGGTGAACAAGTTTGTTTTTGAAGGTTTTTTTTGGTCTTACGCCAAGGTTAACGATTCTGGTTCGCTTAAAAACTTATTTTTTACACTCTTTAATCCAAGATTCTTGTACTTTCAACGTTTTAAGGTGTTAAAATATTTGTTTTGGCAAAAGTTTCAAACTTTATGGATCATTGTTTTGAGCTAGTCGCTTTATTCGTGGGTAAGTAGTTCTAACGCATAACTGCTTTTAAGGGCTTTTGGATCATCAAGTTTCACACTTTTGTGTCTTTTGGTGTTATTGAAGCTATTTTATCACACACAAACTGGTTTAGAAACACTTTTGGACAGTAATCGGTTACATTCCTACGCCAGTAGTAAAACCCTAAAACTAACGCTGTAAGTGCCTCCTTGGTTTGATCTTCATTTTCATGGTTTATTACGTGTTTTCTTACTTGGATAAGTCCTAAAATACGTCGCCGATTTTGGATATCTTTTGCAATCATGATAGTGTAAAGATCATTTTAATAAAACCCTAAAATTACGAGATAAGATAAGCTTACTGAGAAATCCTACGCCTAAGATCTTTCCTCACGCCTAAGCCTAGTCTTTACGCATAAGAAAATCCTACGCCTAACTTTCTATGCCTTAACTTTTGTCTACACTAACTTTAGTGTTTTTCCACTTACGCTGCATAAATCCTAATGCCAGAACTCCTCTATCTTGTTACGCCAGAACTTTGGTGTTTTTACGCATAAGTGCTACTTGGTTCTTCTCTTTTCTACGCTTAAGGACACTTCATCAACAAAGGTTCATTCGACTACAAAGATCCATTTTATAACACAAGTTTATCAACATGTCACAACCACCATACTCTAACTATTTCCCTTACACTTATCCTCATCCTCAACGTCAACAACAACTAACTCCACAACATCAACAATGGAATCAACAACAAGCAATTTATCAACAACAATTTAACCAACAACATACTCCACAACTTGTCGGAAATCCACAACCTCAAATGGTTCAACCACCACCAAGTCTTCAAGTTCAACCGCATACACAAATGACTTTAATCAACATCCATCAAGGATCACAATGAGGGAACCCACTTGGTTTGCAAAGATGTTTGAAACTTTAAGCAACCAACAATCAATTCATGAGGTCGGATCACTTGATAGACCTCCAATGCTCACTCCAGGAAACTACGATCAATGGGTGATAAGGTTCTTTAGGTTTTGTGATCTAAAGAAGCCACATGGAAAGTTCTTAAAGAAGGTTATCTTGAAAGGTCCATTTGAGATGCCTACTGTCATTGTACCCGGAGATCCAAATGCCACTCCACCAAGAGATGAACAAACTAATATTGCTATCGCTAAGACTTGAATCCTCAAAAAATTCTACACTATGAAGCAGATGAGCTTGCAATGGAATATATCCTCCTAGGATTACCAAACCTAATTCTTCATAGTGTTGATGCTCAAAAGACTGCAAAGAAAATGTGGGATCATATTCGTCTTCTTATGGAAGGATTTGTACTCCTCAATCGTGGAAGATTTGGAATCCAATATTTACTTGGCTTATGAACACTTCATGATTGAACCCGGAGAGACACTCGAGTCCTATCATCACCGATTTTCAGACATCATCAATGATTTGAATAAACACAACATCATCATGCCAAGAATTGCAGTGAATACTAAGTTCCTAAGTAGTCTTGGTCCCGAATGGGAGAAGTATGTCATTTTTCTCCCGCCGTTTAAAAAACATGCATCAGTTTACCTACGGATTATTGTACGATTACTTGAAGCCTCATGAAAAGGAAGTTGATAGGAAAGGATTCTCCGTGCTCAAATTGCTCCACCGACACATCCGAAAAATCAACAACTTGCCTTATATGTTCAAAACAAGCTTATTCTCCTCAACCAAAGAACTCAACCAATCAACAATCACACCACATGTTCCTTCACAACCTCCATCTCAACAAACTCAATTGGTTCCATACAACAACAACAATGCTCAAGCCGGCTAATGAGGAATCCGATCCGCTCAAGCACCGCAACAAGGATTTGCTATATATGATTGCTAATGCCTTTAGCCGTTATACCAACAAATCCAACAACCGTATTCGCTCCTCATCTAATACAAGGAATCAAGTTGCTAGAACAATGGACGAAGTTGAAGTTCGTAATCGTGGTTATGGTCGCCGATGGGCGGTGGTCAAGGGTTTAATGCCGTAGGAATAACAATCGGAGCTCCAGTGGTGGAACAGGGAAATGCTCGTAATGGGTTGAATGGTCTTCGATGCTACAACCGCAATGAGAAGTGGACACTGCTAATGCATGCCCAAAGCCAAGGACTAGGGGAAGTGCTTATTTTAAAGAGGCTCTTCTTTTGGCTCTTAAGGATGAAGTCGGTGGATCTCTCACGCACAAAGAACAGAGTTTTATGGCAAACGCAGCCGATGATGATATGGAGGACGGCAGCCAATGCAGTGTTATGTTGATGGCTAATATGCATGAGTTACACATGAGTGACACAGCCCAAGGTGATGACATCCGATGGCTTGTCTCAGTACCCAACAAACCATATTCATCTCGATCTATTATCTCCGCCAACATCCAATCCGGGTAAGACTTCGTGAATGTTCAAAGAGCCATCCACATCTCATTTCGACGATTTTCAACTAGACCTCGTAGTTATATTTGACGATCAAGATGACCAAACGGTCTCCCTTGATAATCAAATTGACCCGGGTTATACTTGAAGATCTCAAGTAATGATCATGTTGAGACTCACGCTGAACACGCCAACTTTTGCCTCATCCAGCATTTTGCTCGTTTAATACAAGACCAACATGCACCATAGTGGAAAATGTCATGCCATTAATCAGGACTTGAAATGCAAAAATGCATTGTTAACAAAGGATTTTGAATGTTTACAAAAGCAACTCAACTTTTTCAAAACTCAAGAAAACGTGAAAAGGTTTTGAAGGTGCCTTTGCTAAATCTCATCAACATGAAAAATATTTAGAGCGACATGATGATCTAGCCGCATTCAAGAATGCTTTGTTGTCCTCAAATAGAACAACTAAACATGAACATAAAAAGCAAATTAACGCCTTCACCTTGGAAAATCAAAAAGCTAAGGTCGAAGTTGTTAACTTGTCAAAAACAGCCGCGATACAAAAAGCATTCAATCTAAAACTAATAGATGATCATCTTGAAGAAATCATCGCTTGCAAAACAAACTTAAAGAGTTTAAAACTGTTGTTTACAAACATGGCGTAAAGTCGGTCACGTACCATTGAAAAGTTTACTTTAAAACCCAATCCAAATGGATATGGACCAATCTTGCCGACATAAACCTAAGCTTTCAACAAAAGCATTCAAACCAAATCCCGAAGTTTCAAAGGCGTAATATAAAGTTGATAATTCCGCATGAGTGTTGTTGAATATCATCGCCAAGAGGAATTAGATGCGTAAGACGAGAGTCGATCAAAATTAGAAAAAGTTGGTTTACAACAAACCTTTTAACTATTCAAAAGCCGTCACGCCACACCAACGGATTCTTCTAACACACCAAGGATTATCATCAAAACACTCGAGTCTTCTAATGTTAATCCCCAACCAGATTATGCACAAATTTATGGTCCTTTACCTTCCATCGTTGAAGTAAACTCAAAACCCGAAAATCGAAAAATTTTAGATATTTTGACATTTTCATGGTCGGACCTCAAAATTTTACAACATGAGATAGAATATCGCTCAAATCAAAATTGATCATTTTCAATCGTCAAGCGAGAACAAAGAGACATTTTTGAAAAATCTTTACCTAACGCTAAAATTTTGAAAAATTGTGCATTAGCCTGGGAAAAGTATTTTCATAAGGAACTTGGAGTGATGAAGGTCAAGTTGAAAAACAAAACATCTATTTCAAACACTAAGCGTAAAAAGAAAATGTTGAGAAAAGATGTTGATCGACTCTTGGAAGATGTCATCAGTTTATGTCCATAATGTTGTGTTATTGAATTTTTGTCATATGCATTTGATCATACCTCACATATCGTTGATTCTGCGGATAAATGTTGCAAACACCGATAATGTGCTTCGATCGAGTCCCAAAAGTTGAAAACAAACGATTGTCAAACGAACTTTCAAATGCAATACGTCGCCTTAATTGGTGTCAAAAAGATATTCACGATCAACAAATTGCTTTTCAACACAAAATCGCCAGCTTGCATACAAATCTTCTAATCCTAAAATTGAGCAATTGGATGATCAAAACGTGTCTTTTAAGTATCAAATCTCAAAATATGAACAAGAACTTGTAAAGCGCAGTTAAAAGGAATATGGTGTCATATTTGATTTACTCAAAAGACTCGTGATGAAGCATCAAATGAACTTGATCATTATCTTGCACACACTAAAGAAGTTATGCATTTTGCCGAAATGTTCGTACCGAAAATCAAGATCTGATTCACACTATCCTCAAGTTAAGAGAAATGTTAGGACAGTATGAACAACTTCCGCCAACCATCATTAAGAGATTAGCCCCAGGAACACTTAGTACTCATGAACCTAGAATCTCACCGCCAAATCACAGAGTAGCTAACGCGTTTCCTTCATCAACAGAATAGTTGAGCCTTTTTTCCAAACGTCAAGACTTCACGCCTAGAGCACTCAATCAAGAATAGGAAGTTGCGACTTAAGAAAAGATCAATCAAGAATGCTAAAGTAGAAGAACACCCTAGGACTATGAATAAGACTCACGCTGCTCCACTATAGATATTAAGTCCGCAAATGTAATAGAAATAGTGATGTAACGAATGCTAAACCGTTAAGTACTTTTGATATTCAGTCCGATGCACCTTGTGTTATTTGTGGTAAAAGTATGAATTCTGATTGCCATGATAAATGTGTTGCTAAAGCTATCATCTCTCGCTTAAGGAATCCTAAGAACCGGAATACCTCTAGGCCCACTAATCTTTCTAAGTTTGTGCTTGGTAGACCGCCATCTTTAGATTCTAAGAAACGACACGTCTCCCTCAGAGCTCCAAAGTGTCACCTCCTAGGCATGTAGTACCACCTAGTGCATTCACTAAGACTAAAGCAAATACTAGTTGAGATGGCGTAAATGGATATATAACACTAGGATTTAATGGATACCTAAAGCTATTGACTGTGTGTATATCTACTATATTCGCTTACGGAACCCTCTACAACATTTCGGTTCCAAATCTACTTCTATTCCATCTGCAGTCGCCTCGTGTGTAATGCAGTGATACGATCATTCTCTCTGATTGTTGATATGATGTTCCCGGCACATGACAGCAATCTTAAATCAAGTTATCAAACTTTATTGCAAAGTTCATTGAAAATCGCAAAGCCGTTCGAATGATCACTTCGCAGCCTATCATGGGCTACTTGAGACTATGTCAATGGGAACATCAAAATTAGCAGGGTTTACTATGTGGAAGGCCTCGGTCATAACTGCTTTCAAGGTCTTTGTGATGGAGATTTGGAGGTTGCTTTCCGAGAAAACTTGTTTCATTCGTGATCTACAAGGAAATGACCTTATCTCTATGAAAGACATGGTTGCTTCATCTCCCATATGTTTACTTTCAAAGGCAACATCAACAAAATCCCGCTATGGAAATCACCGCTGCCTCTCACATCTAAACTTTCAAACCATCACCAACCTTGCTCGACACATACTAGTTGAAGGACTTCCACGGTTTCGGTATTCTAAAGATCACCTTTGCTCAGCTTGTGAACAAGGCAAAGCACTCGTGCTCATTTTCCTTCAAAGGTGGAACACGCTCAAAGATGTGCTTCATCTTCTTCACATGGATTTGTGTGGCGTCCGAGCGTAAACGATCAATGGCAAACGCTACATCTTAGTAATCGTTGATGACTATTCACGCCGGACTTGGGTCTACTTTCTTCGAAGCAAAGATCAAGCTCCACAGATGATCATCACCTTTCACACGAAAATACAAGTTCAGCCACGTAACAACCGCTCACATAATCGTAACGATAGAGGCACCGAATTTGTTAACCAAACCCTTCGTCAGAATTCTATGAGAAAGTGGGAATTCAAAGATCAAACATCTATTGCACGCATACACCGTAACAAAACGGAGTTGTCGAAAGACTAAACCAACGCTTAGTGGAAGCCGCAAGAACAATGTTAATCAATGCTAAACTTCCGATTACTTATGGGCGTAAGCCGATTCAATGCATGCTATACTCAAAACCGCCTATGATTACAAAACGCCACAACAAAACACCTTTCGAAGCTCGTCCCATACGTAAAAACCGAATCTAAAACACTTTCATGTATTTGGATCTCTTTGCTATCCAATAATGATCGTGGATGACTTTTGAAAGCTCAAAGCCAAAGTCGACATTGAGTCTTTATCTGATATCGTGGATAATTCCAAAGGTTTCCGGAACTGAATCGCTGCATAAACACGTGGATGGGAAACGATTCATGCTCATTTTGATGAACTTACGGAAATGGCTTCGAGTATAAGCCTTGGAACCCTGACACAACCGCTAAACTTCCCCAAACCCCATCATCACCAACAAAGCCCCAGCTTACTCGCCAACAAATGGAAAGGTTATTTGCCACTGGCTCAAAGGACGCATCTTGATGAACGTTGCTCCGTGTGTATCCGCCAAGCTTCCGCCGCCAACCCGATAATACTCTTATACCGATACACTGCTACAACAACTCATCAAGCAGATGCACCTACACCCGCTTGACTCCACCACAACAGCTTGAACAAACCGCCTCCAACAATGATGAAGCCGGATGATATTCTCAATGTAGTACCCCACCGCAGATTTTGATCCAAATGCGTTCTTCAACCCGCTAATGAGATCGCCGCACTGGATGTCGCGAATCTTCAACAAACCATTTGAATCCTCGGGAACCAAGCACAATGTATATCAACATCAACCCTCCACACATAGATGGACTAAAGACCATCCTCCCGAAAACATTATTGGCAACCCGAATCAACCGGCCACATAAGACAACGCCTTCACACAACGGTGAACATTGCATTTATGCACTCATCACCGCCAATCAACCTAAAACATCAAAGACGAATGACAAAAGACAACCGATTGAATCCATGCAGAAGAACTCAACCAATTCAAACGCCTTGAAGTATGGGAATCAAGTTGAAAGACCAACAGAGTCTACGCCATTGGTCTAAAATGGATTTGGAAAACAAATTGATGCCGTCAAGGAAATGTTATCCCAATAAGTCACGCTCGGCGGTAAGCGGTTATCGCCGTGAAAGAGGGTATTGACTTTGAAGAATCTTTTGCTCCGCTGCTCGCCTTGAGGTCGCTCGATATTTCTAGCGCATCGCGCTCATATGAATATGACGGTCATCGATGGATGTCAAAACGCGCTTTCAATGGACAACTTAAAGAAACGGTTTATGTCACCCAACCGTGATGATGGATTCGCTGATCCCGAAGCTTCCAATCACGCCTACAAACCCAACAAAGCTCAGATGGTCTCAAACAAGCTCCTCGGGCATGGTACGATAAGCTATCATCTTCCTCATTGCTAATAATTTCACCAAAGGTTCGGTTGACCCAACTCTTTTATACAATATCACGGGGCACATATCTTAATTGTTCAAATTTACGTGGATGACATCATTTTGGGTCTACACATAAAAAGTTTTCAATCGCTTTGCAAAACTAATGAAGAAAAATTTTGAAATGTCCATGATGGGTGAACTCACGCTCTTTCTAGGACTACAAGTTCATCAATCACCCCGCATATTTTCTTGAGTCACTCCAAATATGCCCTTGAATTGTTAAACAAATTTGGAATGAAAACCTGGGACACCTATGCCACACCAATGGCTCATACCAAGAAGCTAGACGCCGATTTACATGGGAAATTGGTGGACCCTACAAAATACCGAAGTATTATTGGGTCTCTCATGTATCTAACAGCCTAGCGTGCACTGAGATTGTCTTTGCCGATATCTTTGCTCTTCGCTATCGTACGCGACCAACCGAAACCCACCTCTCTGAGGCTAAAAGAATCCTCCGATACATAAAGGGAACCATTAACTTGGGATCCGTATCCGGCGATGCTCTTTTTGAACTAATCGCTTTTTCGTGACCGACCACGCAGGATGCTTAGACTCACCTAAAAAGTACTTCGTGAGCTTTACAATTTCTTGGTGATAAACCGGTGTCATGGCAATCAAGAAGCTGTGATTGTACATCCGCCGCCTCAACCGGCGTAATATGTAGCCATGTTACGTGTTGTGCTCAAGTCATCCGATTGAGAACACAACTCAAAGACTATGGTTACGTGATTTGACGTAATCCCGATGTAATCAAGACAATCGGAGTGCCATTGCTATCTGCGTAAGTAACCCGCCCACGACTCAAATCAAAGCACATCGATCTTCGATATCATTTCATCAAGGATCACGCGGAATGTGGTACCGTTGAATTATATTTTGTGGGTACGTAATACCACCGGCGTATCTTCTCACCAAAGCCTTGCTCGCCTCTAGGTTTAATGAGTTGGTCCACCGGATTGGTATGATGGTGTTTGACTCAAGAGGAATTGATGAACTCCTAAAACAAAATTTTAAAAACCCGTCAAACACCAAAATCTCTTTTGTAAATAATTTTTCAAAACAAAATACAAAAAGTATAAAACCCGATAAAACAACAAAAAAATATTCTTCTATCTATTTCTTCAACATTGCAAGTATTCCACAACACTATAATCTTTCAAAATTCGATTTTTTTTCGATCTAGTGTTGAGGGGAGAGAAATTAATACTTAACAGCTTCAAATCATCCAGTACTTGCATGTGGTCATATCCCTATTGTTGTTTCTTTTAACAAATGGTGGTAAAGTTTTCTCACAATGACACCTCTCGACTAAATTTATAACCTTTCATTATTTCTTAAGTCGAGGGGGAGTGTCGTCAAAGTTTCTTTCCTAAAAAACTTTGTTTGGTAACCAAAATGGAAGTTAAATGGCTTTGTTTGAAAAAGGAAAAGGTGGAGGGACTAAAACCTGCCAAAATGTTAAAGTTATTTTAATAAAAACACCTTCCACCTACTTTTTACTTCACATTTACCACACACAACCATATTCATCCTACGCCTAAGATTGAACCAAGAAATCCATTGTTTTGATCATCATTTTGTAAGTGTTTTAATGATCTTAACATGTTCTTAAGCTAAGGTTTTAATCTCATGCAAATCCAATGGCTAAAAAGTGAAGAGTGATTATGTGTTCTAAGATAGCGTATGAACACATAATCATTATGTGTGTTTTTGGTTATATGGATAGTGTCAAAACGTTTCTTATACATCAAGTTAATTATTTTAACCATTAAAACCCACCCGTAAACACTTATTAATGATGTTTGAAAATTAGGGTTTATGAGTCGATTTGGGTTTTTCCAAATGTGAAGTGTTTTGGTCTAAAAGATTGTTAAGGGTTAATGGTCATGTTTATAGGTTGAATTGATGATTTCCATGGTTGTTAACCATCCAAACACTAATTGTTTGACAATTTGAAGCGTGTTTAAAGTTCATAACTTTGGGTAATTTTGATTTACAAACTATTAGATGTTAATAATTACCTAAAGACTCTCAACAACACGACCTACCTGTAATTTGTTTGATGCATATCCCATGGCTAGAAATGATACGCAGAAGTCTTAAACCTTAGAGTTTTTGACCTACGCCAGAGCAACTTTCTACGCCGTAACTGCAGTTATGAATGTTCATGCCTTAACTTGTTGATAAAATGATGTTTTGTGTATAATAATGATTTGATGAACTTATTTCGTGTCTTGCTAACGCTTATAATATCTGTAATCAAGGTCATTTGAAACTTCTACGATAAGGATTACCCCTATCAGAGTCAAGTTATGCGAAGAATACCTCACGAGCATAACCATTACGGCGGGTTCTACAATGGGACTCACGCCAGATCCCGGAAGGATATGCGCGTGAAACAAAGGACCTCTACGCATAAGGTCTACTCTTACGAAGTTAGCCTTACGCTAAGGTATATATATATCACGCCAGTAGCTCCCTACGCATAAGGTCCCTTTTTCCCACGCCGCAACATTTCTTTACGCCATAGGATCCTTCGCAGCTTTCGCTCACGTACAGATATCACTGCTAGCTTACGCTTAACTTTGCCAAACTACGCTTAAGCTCCGGATTGACCTTCATAATGAATTGTTACGTGAACAAACTTGTAAATAAACTAATCATATCGTCACGAATCCAATAATGTCACTAATAAACTTAAACGCTTGATATGTTGTGAACAATAAGTGATAACATAAACTTTAAAACTTAAAGTTAACTAACTCACTAAAACATTTCACTACGCCATTGAACTATTGACAAACAAGTGACTTAGGACTGTGAACAATCATTGACAATTTACATTCAATAACTAGACAATAAGACCTTTCCTGACTAACACTATGTCTTTCGATATGTTGGTTCTTTTGGCTAATGTTATTTCGATCACTACATGGTCGAAAAAATGAATGTGGATGCATTTAAGTTCTTACAATTGCCGATATCTTTCCGCAGGGTTATCCGAGAAAGCTTGGAAAGAACAACCTTAGGGTTGACTTTGACACCCTCACATGCTCGGAATCTTCTTGTCTCATTGCGCTGGATATTCTCAGAATCATCCCTACCGTAACATGCTCACACTCGCCACGCCCAGAGGTCTACATTCAACATATTTCGATTCTATGCAGGATCATCGTCAAAGTGCAAGAATGTGACACTTAATCACAAACAAGTCACTATCACTCTCGGCCGACTTACGGGTCGTTCTCATCATTCCCGACATCGCCCAACCTACTTTTGCTACCCCTATCAAGAGACATTCCAAATTCTTGATAGATATTGGTTATGATGAAGCTTCGTAATCATTACTAAGCACTTCCTCACCGAGTCAAGTATATTCCTCAACCATGGAGAACACTCTACATGATCATCACCAAATCGGGTTTCGGCTCGTGGATAAGCTAAGAGCATCCCAAGCTCATGGAACTACAAATTTTCCGTCGTTGATCAACAAGAAGGACATTGAAATTAAAGCACCGAGCATGGAGGACATGATGCTCTTTCACAAGAAGCTTGGCTCCAAGATTCCTTTATGTCGATACACCAAACCTGTTGATCCAGAGAGCACTTGACTTCATCCCGATATCCCCATGAGGCTCAATGACCCTATAATCACTACATATTGATCGAACCCATATTATCCGTCCGTAATCAAAGAATCGCCAACAAAGAAACAGGTATGGTATTACCGATCACCTCCTAACCATCGAAATCAAAAAGCTTGAAACATATAAAAGGTATCGGTTAGCCGAATGTAAAGGCAAAGTTGGTCATCTGATGAAAAATCTTCCGTACACCTACCGAGGACCGTAAGAGGCAAGGTCGAAGTGTCACAAGTACAGATATTTATAGGAAGCTTCCCAAAAGGAATCCTCCTCGAAAAGGATTGCTCCGTAGGAAGTAAACCTATTCTACACACCTAACCGCAAAGAAAGCTTGTAGACAAAAGCTCAATAAAAATACACACATGAAGAGAGACATACTCAACTGCAAACCGCAACACCTCCTTCAAAGCCTAAACCTCCAAGTCCACAACACAAAGAAAAGGGAAGACTCTTGTACCTTATGATGAAAAGCTCGAGAGTGATAAAGAGCCAGAAAATGTTTACAAGAAGACGATCAAATTCCTTAGACACCAACACAAAGTCAAGAATTTGCTAAAGACCAAATGGGTGGTCCCGAGGATCAAGCTGGTGTCGTTTCACCAACCATCTCCCATGCGTTAATCAACCCGATAAGGGAGCTGGTGCCACCACTCTTGAGCAACAACAAAAGCTTGTGGAGGATACTATCGAATATGAGTTTGAGGTACCGAAAATCGAGAAGTCCTAAAAGAGAAGATAAAGATGTTGATTATGATAATGCTTTCTTCTAGATAGTCCCGCATCAAAGGAAGAAACCTTCAACCAAGGATCCGCAGTCTCCTCATATCTCTTCATCATCGATTCGCTGCTCACTCGCCACCACCATCATAGAAGTCAACCAAATCATCATCCAAATCCGTGAAGAAACCATCTAAATCTTGGATTTCTCAAGCTCATGAACGGATTACCAAAGCCGCCAAACAAGTCGAAAGAAAAACGTGCTCAACAAAAGCTGAATTTCTTTGCCGATCACATACAAAGATCCTATGACGAGTATGAAAAGATGAAAGAGAAAGGAAGTTTGTTCAGAATTCATGAAAAATCACCGTCAAGAGGAATCTGAATTTAAATGATCGAAGGCCAATACACCTAAAAGTACCTTCGAGTACGCCTTAAAGTCACAAAGGAGTTGTTCACCAAACAACTTTATCCAAATCTTATGCGACGCTAAGGCAAACTATTCGCTCAACGCCTTAACCGCCACAATCAATCCAACCGATCCGGTAGTTTTCTCGATAATGAATTGGTGGCCAGCTTGTCACACAAATGTCTCTGCATCGATATGGGACATTTACTGATGAAGGAAAGTGCTTAAGCATTGCCGACTACCAACTTCAAGTTTGTAGATTCGGAGTCGAAAGTCTAAAACGCCCTAGTAGACGATGAAGACAAGGATAAGGATAAAGACTCAGCACCTAAACGCCGTAAGCAAATTGGTGAATCTTCTTTGATGCAACCTCCACAACGGCCTCCCTGCTCAACAAAATTCTCCTCTGCTCTTCTCCCAGAAAACCTCTGGGATTCCGAAGTTACCACCCCCACTCTAAAACCGAGCGATCACTTTGAGTATGGGTGGTGATGATGAAGAGGTCCCTGAGCCCCAACAACAACCCACCTCTCCCAAACAAGTTGTAAACCAAGATCATCATCTAGGCTTCAAAAAGAAGAAGAAGAAGACGGGACCGGACGTCAGATCATGGCTAGATGACGATAAAACGTGAGGAATTTGAATGGTTTGCTAATCTTGTTAACACTCCTACCCTCAAGAAGGTCGTGGATTTGGTAGACGGTTCTACATTTGAGCATGCTAAAATTACAAGAAAAGTTCCATGTGAAGAAAATGACAAATCTGAAGCAAGTAAATCAAGAATGAAGCACTTCAACTTCTAAAAGACAAATACCAAAGTGCCCTCGAGGTCGAAAATCACCTTGAAAACATTGCTCGAGCTATGTCTAACAACATGGATTGGCTCAACCTCAAGCAAACATTGACTTCATTAAAGCGGACAACCTCCATACTACAACCTGATTGGACCAAACCTCTACCAACACCACAACCAAACTTGAACCAAGGATTCCTTTCGATATTTCTTCAACAAAGACTTGATTTTCTTTTACACGGTGCATGATGATTCAAGAAAATACGCTACATCGCTTGACACTTCCATTCCCCGCAGCCTGCTACTCAAACCGATAGCCATTGAGGAACGCACCAATCACTTGTTCTCCAACACAGCATACTAATCCGAGATGCATTGTACGGGGTTCATCGGCCGTAACGCCATCGCAATCTACTACATCAAGTCCGCCAGTTCGTAAGTCTCAACATGCCGTATAGTTCTAAGGATATCGCTGCTATCATACACGCTGACCTCGCCTAAGTGGGACTACACATTCCTAAAGAAGATCGTAGTCAAACGACAAGATGAACTGGACTATGCTTTCTCTGAGGCCGACTTTGAGAATTTGTCTCTCAATGACATCGAAGACATGTACCTTGCCAAGGTACAGTGGTCGCATGAGACAATTTCTCAACCGCAAAGACAACGCGAATTTATCAAGTCACTTCTCATCTTCATAAAGCACGATTGTCATCAAGGAACGCGGTAGAAGATCTCCGTACCGGCCGAATCTTATCGCACGCGTCGTCAACTTCACTCCTCCAAAGCTTGATCTTCCATATCAAACCAGCCTATCTCAATATACACTCATCGCGAAACCTTCGTTGTTTACCGAGTGAACTTCAAAGAAACCGCTTAATGATGCAGTAGCTTAACCTACAAGTTCTGGGATCATACTTTGAAGTCAGTTAAGGATGGATTGCTGCATGTGTTGAAGGATATACCTAATAGGGTCTCCTAAGCTACCGGAATTCTCGGAAAGGAGGGATGTGAGACGGATCATCACAATGATTGATGAACGGCTGTTTTAAGGGACCGCCGTGACGATTGAGAGTTATGTTTGCGGTGGTCCACCGTGATTAACATAACCGGCTTTCAACGCCTCGTAATACACCTCAACATCAGCACTTCCGTACCTCTGAATTGTTTCCTTCATATATAATTTTGATGTTTGATTAATTATGTATATGGCTTGTGCACACATTACAGTACAACCCATTTGTAAATAAAGGACCCTCGTGGTACCCTGCCACAATCCTTAGAAAAGGAGTAAAAGCTTCTTACTTTTAAGTAAAACCTATCAAACCTTTCATTTTTCAAGGTTTTGCTCAAAAGAACAAGTACTTCCCTTATGTTTTTCAAAACCTCAACCGTTTATATCACTTGTTGAGGGGGAGTATTTGAAACTTTGTTCAAAAATTTTTCACAGTGGTCATTCTTCCCGCAACACTCGAAATGGTCATATTTATTCTCAAACGTTTTAAAAAATAACACTTTAATATGCCATTTTTGAGGGGAAGAAAATGTGTGATAAGAAATATGTTGTGTAAAATGCAAATCTCAGGTGCTTTAGACTTAACCAACCAATTGACGATGCTTAACCGTTAGTAACTCGAAAAGACTTGTCCCGATCGGTAATAATTTCAAGCTAGTTCGCTAGTGATGTAAACGTCTCGCAAAGGACTTGTCCGAGTAGAATGTACCATTCGAGAAACTCTTGATAAACATGAACTCGACGGTTTGACTAACCTTCGAGGATTGTCTACACCTTCACAAGGTAGTTACTAGAGAGCCGCTTGTCACCTAAAAGCTAACAATGCAATCTTTAACTATGCCACGTTATCGTTCTCGCTGGGGAATGTCTATCTTGAGTTAATCAATTCAAAAGTGCGCAGCTTTCCTTCTTAATCATGTGGCATTTTAACCGCTAAAACTCTTAAGCACATGTGAGGGGAGTATTTATGCAAAATCTTATCTCAACAAGGGTACTAAAATGTTTTTCATTCATAAACACCGTGAAGAGATTTTTCACATCGGTTTTATGGCAACATAGGTTAGTCATGGAGTTATAAGGTGAACTAAGGTTAGGAATAACCGTCCTATGATCCGCCAGAGTCGGAGGGATCTACCCAAGGACACCACAAATAGTTAGTATTTAGAAGTCCTTAGGTATGATTATAAAAAGGAGAAAATGAGAATCGGAGAAAGAAGGAGTTGAAGAATTAAAAAGAAATGCAAAGAAAAGGGTGAAAAGAAATAGCCCTCCATTATTCAACTTAGGCGCATAACCGGGTTCAATTCATATATGCTACCGTTGTCATTTATTGACTTTATTGAAGATTAAAAGTCGTCCATGGACCTGGACGCATGCACTAAACCTTCTTATCCACTCAAGTTTCTCTCCAACGTAAGCTTGTTTCATTCTCACGTGGAACCCTAAGTAAACTATCGGCTTTCTTAGAGATCAGCTGGTATTGAAGAAGGAGACCCTCTCCTAGTCTCCTCCGCCAGAAAACCAAAACGCAAAATTGAGTCTAGAGCCACGAGATTCATCAAAAGATCTCTTAGGTACACTTGACATTTCATCACTTGATATTCAACAATAAGAATTTCAAGATACATTATCGAGTCTCTGCTCACAGCATCTTAGCAATCAGAGAACATTTATGAGAGGTTCAAGATCCTCGATTGAATGGAAACTCGCAGTGGTCAACATCAAAATAAACCAATAAAGAAGTCGCCGCAACTCCCTGGATTGCGCTTAGTGGTCTCAAACGGTCTACCGTCAGAGGTGATGCTTCTGGTACCTCGCGACTCATTCAATCGAGGTGTACTTACATCGTAAGTTATCTCACTTGTGGGACTATCTGTGAACGGCCTTTGTAAGAATTAGAGTTGTGTTTTCACACTATGCCGCTAACACTCTCGAAGTTCAAACTTGTAAGTGCCGGAATCCGCTTATTACTAACCGTTAAAATGTTTTCTTCTTATGGAAGCTCTTGAGCTTGACATGATCGCGGGTGATTCTTTCTCATGCTCACGCCAACATCATTACTAATGAAGTTCTATCCAAGAGCAACACAACAAATGAATGATTCTTCATCAATTCAAAGAATCTATAAAGGTAAAGACTTAAAGAACTTCGCCGCATCAATTCAACGCCAAAGAGCGTGTAGAGCATGTTGAAGAATGACGTGAGACAGCAAACAAGGCACTCTGAGGTAGACATGACGCAGACAACAACATACTATCACTTTCATCACAAAGAACAATGAACAATGATCGAACAGTTAAAGATGACGCCAAAGCATAACCGCTCAAAGTAAACATCTCTCTCTACACCGGGAGATTGTTCAAATCAAGGCAACTCGCAAGAAAGAAGAATGTCGAAGACGCCAAAAGCTACTATTACATCAACGCTTCACCGCTTTTTCATCACCAACACTGAGTGTTGTTACTCATATGTAATAACACTTGAGGGGGAGATTGTTGGAATCATTCCTAAACCTTATTCAAGTGTTAGTTACACATATGTAATAGTTAGCTTATTATGGCCTTATGTTTGTTATTAGCCTTGCTTGGTGTAGAAGGCCCATGAGCTAGGCCCAAGCCCATAGAGAAAAGGGAAGGAGTAGAGTGTTGCCCTAGCTCCTGCCTATAAATACCTTTATGTAAACCTTCATTTGAAGGTTGTTGTTCGCTATTCCTTCACATACTCACGCTGTAAACCCCAGACACCATTACATGCATGGTGGTTTACTCTGTTCAATCGCCTATCCCTCTCTCTTTATGTTTGTGGTAAACCTTGCACCTAACAACATATGTGCTTTAAGTCAACAGTTCAAGCATTATCGTATCAAATTCATCATATTGGGTGTTCTCCATCTTCGGGATGTCACTTACAAAGATCCCAATTAAGATAATGGGGTTGATTATGTTTTACAAGAGATAATGAAAGAGAGAGATAATGACGCTCATAAATAATAAATACCAATCTCATACTCAAAAAAATAAATGTGTATGTTTCACATGATTATCTTCTTCAAAGAAGAGAAATCTTCACTATGACCATTCTCATCAACATGCTTCATGCTTTTTCCATGCTTTTCAAACATCTAGTGAACCGACTACCATTGATTGTTTTTCATTCCACTCTACTCAACTATAATGACGATGGCGAATCATGTGCTATTTTAAGGAGAGAAGTGTGAATGGACTACATTTGGATGGTCTTACTGTTTATTCAAGAATGGCATCTCCATGCAATTCTTGAGGGGAGAAGAAGTATGATAACTCGATGTTGAGTTATATCCAGAATATATGGTCATATGGTTCTAAATTTACGTGAAGAACCGAGCTTCTTTTTATTGGGTCATCTTCACCATGTCTTCATAGAGATGGTGTACAAAATGAGTTCCACGCGTTCCTTTAAAAGTTCAACACCATCTAGTTCTTCTAAAGAAGAAGTATGTTTTCTAAAGCCACCTCTAGACTGAATCACGTAATCAATCGATGAGAACATATTATGACTAGCCATATTAACGTAAGCAAGTGTGTTCTAAGAGCTGGTTGACATCTTCATGCCTGGACTAATGAGTTTAATGACAAAGTGCTTCTAGTTGCGTATCGCATTTCCCTTGATGAACAACTTTCTCGTTCTTGTTTGATCGGGAGGATTTGAGTTAAGTGATTTAAGGCCATATAAGCTACAATCCGAATGCATTTCGGTGAAGTTGAAGATGTTACCACTCTATTCCCCAAATGAATAATCTTGAAGAAGGCCGAACTTTACAAATGTCTACATTTCCGCCACATGTTAGAAGACTAAAGACGAGTTGCATTTTTATTATCTAAAGGCTTCTTTCGCATTTATCGCAAAACATTGTCTGGCTAGTGGGAGAGCACTAATTGTGGGAGAGTAATAAGTCGATTTAATCCCTAATTAGATTTTGCTCAATGCTATTCTCCTTACAAGTTGATTCTCACGCATACGCTAATGATGTTCTTCTCAGTACCAAAGATTTGGGTTTTCTTTTAATTTGTTGTCGATTCTCAAGTATCAAACCAAAAGTGGGAAGGAGACATGCATCTAAACGAAAGTAAAACTTGATAAGCTTAATACTTCTAAGTGATTGAAGAAATCTCGTGAAGACATATATGTCATTACCGCAGAGAAACTCAAGGTTTGACTCATGGCGTTTACTGTTCTTATTCCAACTATGGAGAAGAGATGAAGAGTTAGTTTCAGGATAAAAAGAGGTAATAGCGTGTGATGATTGGCTGCTATCGCAATCATCGTGGAGAGAGATAGTACACTCGGGACGCCGCCTGTCTCACGAGCTTAACCGCGATTCGCAGATATAATCACTTATTCGAGTTGACGCCCCAGATAGATAGTCATCCCAGCATAACGCGATTTGGCCGCTTTCAATGTTATCTGCTATTCTCTTTTTGGCATTTGGGTACTTTGGGTTCTTGAGCTTCATACACTTTCTAAAAGGGAGAGAAAAGTATACATCGGGGTTATTCTTTGGCTATTGGACTTAACTTCTCGCTACTACGGTATAAGTTTCTCCGTTTTCTGTATATGTGTATTCTGTTCGCGAGCTCTAGTCTAAGAGGACCGACCGCATCAATTCAACTACTTGGGGAATTGTTCTCTTTGACACCTTTTGGAATGGATCACGAATTTCAAAGGGAAAAGGAATTTGAGAAGAGTCATTCAAGGTGGGATGATACTATTGTTCTATTAGATGATATAACCTCAACCTGAGAATCTCGACATCGTTCTTAAAAGGAGCAAATGGGATTTATGATAATAATAGTGTGCTTCTCAGGTACCTGCTATAAGTTTTGAAATAGAGCTTCGACCGTCATCTATGGATTTTCGGTTTGGGGGAAGTCGCCAAAGTCTCTATTTCTCTAAGGCTTATGTTCAATCTTCTATTCGAGCCCTGGCTTCTTTGAGTAGTTTTGGAGATGACGAATTCTTTCTTCTACGACGTAATGCTTCATATCCTTATCTCTGCATCAGATTATCAAATCTTAAACTATATCATCTTATCTATCTTTGTAAATATTTATCAAAACCAAAATACAAAAAATAGAAAACGAACTAAAAACAAAATAGAAAAATATAAACCAACAAAACCCATAACCGTAGAACTTATAAAACAAAAATATGTGGTTCTCAAGACATATCTTCGTATCATAACATCCCCATTGCCTTAATGTCATTCAATAATGGTACGGACCATAGATGAAGTCGAAAGGCGTGTATGTAAATATTCTATTCAAAAACATGTCTAAAACTATGGCTTACTGCTTATTTCGCATCAGAACCGCTTCAAAAAAAAAATACCGGCAGCTACTCGCATCAGACCTACCAAACCTCGCTTATTATTCTCCATAGCAACCCGCTCTTCAAGAAAGGAAAGTGCTGCGCTAAACCAATTTTCAAAATTTTCGTGCACTTATCCTAAAAAGTTACTGAGAAAAGTGTCAGTGATTACTGCCTTTACACAAATGTTTTTCCGTCTAAAATTCTTCTGTAAAAATATTTGCGTTTTCAAAAAAAATGGTGGTAAATGAGTTGCTCAAAATCTATCATCGACTGAGTTTTCATTGAAAACCACCAACACCGCTTTTAAACTTTTCGTAACAATAAGTTACGATTGAGAATGTTTTCAAATCTATATCATCTAACCAGCTTTTCTAATATCCTATATGCTTAACTGAAAATGATGTTAACTACGCCAAGGACTAGGTGCCTAGGATATGATTAGGGATTAGATGATTAGAGTTTGATGAACACATTATTCCCATGCATGATCTATTGATATGTTCAATTGACTTTATTATCGACACGTTAGGTGATGTCGCACCACCATATATCTCGATGTGTGTTCACTAACGATGTAGAATATTGCAGATAAGAATGTTCCGCATCCGATCCCACAATGGAATACCATTGGATGCCAAAAGGAAGGGAAACTATATTCGTCATTAAATGAAGAAACGAAGCTTAATTCTGACTTCTATGAAAGTTGGCATGAATGTAACGAAGAGGTCTCACCGCATCGCCAGATGGTTTTCTTTATCATAAAATGAAGAAATGAGCTTAATTGGACCTATATGAAGAGTTGCATGAAAAAATGCAACGTGAAGAGTCTCATCAAAGAGATGGTTTTCTTTCCAACCTCAAAGAACAACAACAAAAGCCAACCACCTAACGATGTTTGTAGCAAGACAAGTAAGATGATGCCATTTTTTAAACAATTTTTGAATAACATTGTTTTGAAAATGAAAAAATATTGTTTTGAAAATAAATTGATTCTCAAAGTTTTGAAATCAACTTGACTTTATTTTGTCAAATCATAAGTGATTTCAAATTAAATATTTTCAAATGATATTTCTTCATAAAAGTCCGTTTTGTACAACATAAAGTGGTGATCTAAAGATTTAATGTTATGTCATGGTATGATTTTCTTTTAAACTCAAAGATCTTACAAAACAAATTTTTCTGTTCTTTTTTTTATTGTGAAATTGTTTTATTTTACTTAAAGATCTCTTAAAAACTATCATACCCGACTACTCAACAATCTTAATGTCTAAAATTGATCCGATCAATCATTTTTCAAAATTAAATCGCTTACGCTCTTTCCCCAAAAATCTTTAAATGATTTAAATCAATTGGCTATCACAAATCCAAAGGTTCGAAATTTTTGATCGGGGTAGAGATCGTGATTTAAATCTCAAATTTGTTTAAATGGAATTGGTTTTAGTCCCTTAAAGGCACCCCGCCTATGTGCCAAACCATTTCTAATACATAATGCACATGTTGATGGGGAGCATTTATCCAAAAACAAGATGAGTATTTAAACAAGGCACATTTTATCCCATGTTTTCCAAACCTTATTAAATCACTTGGGATCCAAAATCTCAAAGGGTTTGATAATTTTGATCGGGGAGAATTTGTGATTATCTTATGAAATTCGATAAATGATGATCATTTGATTCAAAAGTATACCGCTCTCCCATATAGGCAACGCTTTCAATTCAAGTGTTGCCATTGAGGAGACAAAGAAAATAAACTTTCAAGGTACAATGATTTCTATGCAGCCAACATAGGTACCTTAATTGATTTTCTAATGGTTTCTTAATGGTCAAGCATCATGAAAGTACTTCAAAGAACTCTTTCCTCTATGTGCTAAAATTATTTGAAACAACCATCACACATTTTGAAGGGGAGAATTTACCATGAAAATCAAAAGGCTTTTTCTAAGGAAATTGTGATCAAGAAATTGTTTCAAAAGAACTTTTGCCTACATGTGCTAAAAATTTACAAATCATATGCACATGTTGAGAGGGAGAATTTCTAAATGATCAAAACAATTAAGGTACAAAATGCTTTGGAATTATATCACAAGTACCTTGATTGATTCTCCAAATGATTTTTTAATTGAGCCCAGAAGGAAATGAACAATAAAAAGACCCACCAATTTACTTATGCATGGTGATATAAGGATGGTTAGGTTAGGTATTTGCCTCATGATCCCAGAAGCCGAGGGATCTACCTAGGACAATCCACAAGATAGTGTAGAAGTCCTAGGTATGATGAAAAAAGGAGAAACGTGAGAATGGGAAGATGCGCGATCGAGACAGCTAAAGAACTAGAATAAACCCAACAAGGTTCTAGTTATGAAGTCCTGCGAAGCACCGGGTGGGATGAAGAATGAAAAAAGAATCAATGTAGTGCAAGTGAAAAGAAATAGCCTCACCCAAAACCTAGGGCGAAACCGGGTTCAACTCATATGCTACTACACACTAAGGTAACACCGTATTGAAGACAAGACATCATGGACCCAATGACGCACTGCACTACAACTTCCCAAGCCACTCAAGTTCCTCTAAAAAAGGGCTTTTTCATTCTCACGTGGGAACCATAATCTATTGACTTTCTCTTAGAGATTGTTGAAATTGAAGAAGGAGACCCTCCCTAGTCTCCGCATAGAACCAAATGTGCACTATTGAGTCTAGAGCCAAGACTCATCCACAAAATCTCATTAGGACACTAAATTCATGAAGACTTGCTGTTTCACACAATGTGGAAAGTAAGATTATATATATTAAGAGTCCTACGCATTATCTCTTGTGGTATTGCTGTAACATCCCGAAAGGATATATTAAATATATTCATGATGAAGATGGAAAGCCTTCTAGAGCCAACATTAAACAAGCTCTTGGTGGGTGACATGTGAGATCTTTTCAAAAGATCAAGCTTGTGACAACTAGATAGAAACAATGGGCGATTCACTCTGAATCAACCTTGGTCCGTAATGAATTGACGTATCACTTCCTTTGGAAAAACCGTTTGATGTGCAAATCTTCTTTTTCTGTAGCATATGAGTATTCATTTTCAAACACAAAAGTATCTGACGAGAAAAAAAAATACTTTTGGAAAACCGCTCGATGTGTAAATCTTCTTTTCTTGACATCTAATGTGTACTTTTCAAATACAAAAAGTATTTTGATTGAAAATTGATCTTTCTCATAAAACCTTCGCCATATTGCAAAACTCTTTCTTCTAAGCAATAATGCCGCATTGTTTTTCAAACAATTTTCATCAATCAAAGGGAATCTCATTACTGTCTACTACCCTGTTGTCTTTTGAGACGCTCCGGCTTGAGAACAAGCTAGAGTACCGCTAAACCCGCTGGCGAGATTATTCATTCTACCGAACACAGTGACGAACATCAACGGGAACCGTAATGCACTTTCACCTTTTAATGAAAGTGATCAAAGACACTTTTGTGTGTTTTATTGGTAAATCGGTTGTTTGTAGGTACATCTGGATCGCTGTACCGCATCGTAACGAGAAGTCAATCATAAGCCGCGATGCTCACGCGATCCACACTTAATTTGAAGAAACTGCGACAAGTGCTTATCTACTATAACTGCCCGACATTTTATATATGCTTCGCTTACGTACCGGAAATATCTTGAACCGCAAAGCCCGCCACTCACGAAAAGATGTCATGATCCAAAAAGTGTGAGCACAGTCGGTCCAAAAGTCACAAATTCTACATGATGACAACACTGCAAAGGGCATCCGTAGATTTACCGTGGGTCATGATCTCAATGAAAGCCTCAAGATCATCAAAGATGTGACCGCCCAAAGACCACTTAAAGTACAAAGCATTCTGACTTTGAAGTTGCACTACTTAAGCACAAAGATTGCGAAGTGAAGAATTAAAGTCTCACGAGCCCAAGAATCAAGATAAAATAGAATGCTAGGATTCAAAATAAAACATGGGGTGACCTTCCTTAGGGGAGATTGTTGGAATTAGAAATTCCATAGTGGTGAGTCGGTCACCCCAAATATTATCTAGCATGTTAGCTCATGACATATCAAGTACACATGCTATTTGTTAGTTTATTAGTTAGTTATTAGTGTAGTTTAGTTTATTGCAACACCGTGGAGGAAGGACTTGGCTCCAATCGCATGCCTAATCCACACCGGACAGAGGGCTTTTATTGTTTGTAACTATAAATACCCCTTCCATCTCAGGAAAGTATGGTGCCATTAATCTAATCTTTTACACTTTTGTTTATCTCTCTAGAATTTCCTCTCTACTCTCTTCATCTCTCTAACCATGGGTGACTCATATACTATCATCATCCTAATTCACCAATCATCAGTAAAAAAACATAAATACATGATTGACGCATCCTACATAAAGACATTGAGACATGGACCATTTTGTTGGTTGAGTAGGAGCAAATGTAGCTATGGTATGATTTACTACTGGAGGCTTATAGTATTCATCAAACATTGGATTGAAGTAGCTTTCTGCATCTTATTCATGTACATAAGGAAACTGCAGGAGAGGGATTCTCCGTATAAGACTCAACTAATGAGTCCAAAGTCAGAGTTGAGATGTATGTCCGTGAACTGATTTTCTAGGACATTTGCTCGCCTCATCAAACGTATCATTTAATAAGTTTACATAATGTCTCGTGGTTCTTTGTTGTAGATTCGTAACACTGATTAGGTGCATAACCAATGAAAATCCAATATTAGCTCTTAGCTTTCAACTTCTCCTGATCTTGACCATCATTGGTCGATAGTACAAAGCTCCAAACAGCATGAGGAAGAAATGAGAGATCCAGCTTTTTGCTGTGAATTACCCATATGGAGCTTTTTCCATGAGTATGTAATAGGGAATCATTTTGGGTGTAACATGTACAATGAAGCTTCCACTTCAAAGAAATATTGGAGCCTTTGAAAATATTAGAGCAGTCCTCATTTCTTCTACAAGAGTCCACTCT
>OU343217.1:163863799-163987839 GCA_910596185.1 Chrysanthemum makinoi | reverse complement strand
ACGTTTGAACACAACAGTTCAATCCTCATACTCTAAAGAAAATAAATGTGTATGTTTCAGTGCGCATTATCTTCAAAAGAAGAGAAATCTTCTCACTAGTGACCATTCTCATCAACATGCTTCATGCTTTTTCCATGCGCTTTCAAACATCTAGTGAACCGGACTACCATTGATTGTTTTTCTTATTCCACTTACTCAACTATAATGACGATGGCGACATCATGTGCTAATTTTGCGGGAGAGAAGTGTGAATGGACTACATTTGGATGGTCTCACTTGTTTATTCAAGAATGGCATCTCCGTATGCAATTCTTGAGGGGGAGAAGAAGTATGATAACTCTGCATGTTGAGTTATATCTGAGAATATATGGTCATATGGCTCCTAACTTACGTAAGAACCGAGCTTCTTTTTATTGGGTCATCTTCACCATGTCTTCGATAGAGATGGTGTACAAATGAGTTCCACGTGTTCCCTTTAAAAAGTTCAACACCATCTAGTTCTCTAAAGAAGCATGTATGTTTTCTAAAGGCCACCTCTAGATCAGAATCACAGAATTGACCGATAGAGAACATATTATGACTACCATATTAACGAAGCAAGTGTGTTCTTCTAAGAGCCGTTGGTTGACATCTTCATACGGACTAATGAGTTTAATGACAAAGTGCTTCTAGTTGCAGGGCTGATTTCCTTGATGAACAACTTTCTGTTCTTGTTTGATTGGGAGGGATTTGAGTTAAGGGGATTTGCTACATATAAGCTAACGGGAATGCATTTGGTGAAGTTGAAGATGTTAACACTCTATTCCCCAAACGAATAATCTTGAAGAAGGTCGAGTCTACAGTCGGTTCTACATTTCCTGCCACATGTTAGAAGACTAAAGACGAGTTGCATTTTATTATC
Source organism: Chrysanthemum makinoi (assembly GCA_910596185.1). NCBI lineage: Eukaryota > Viridiplantae > Streptophyta > Magnoliopsida > Asterales > Asteraceae > Chrysanthemum > Chrysanthemum makinoi. Next base: position 163,986,938 of record OU343217.1, on the reverse strand, counting down.
TAAAGGCTTCTTCTTAATCTGGGCATTTATCAAACAGATTGTCGGTTTAGGGGAGAGCACTAATTTGGGGAGAGTAATAAGTCAGATTTAATCCCTAATTAGATTTGCTCACGTTATTCTCCAGCAAGTTGATTCTCACAGATACAAGCTAATGATGTTCTTCTCAAAAGATTTCCAGTATACGGGCTTACAATTTGTTGCTGATTCTGAAGTATCAAAACCAGCAAGGGGGAAGGAGACATGCATCTAAACGCGAGTAAACTTGATAAGCTTAATACTTCTAAGTGATTGAAGAAATCTCAGGAAGACATATGTCATTACCGCAGAGAAACTCAAGGTTTGACTCATGGCGTTTAGTGTTCTTATTCCAACTATGTGGGAGAAGAGATGGAAGAGTTAGTTTCTGGTGATAAAAGAGGTACACAAGTGTGTGATGATTTCGATGCTATCGCAATCATCAGGGGAAAGAGAGATTGTGTACACCGGGACGCCACTTCGCTCTCACTAGAGAGCTTAATCAGTGATTCAGAGATATAATCACTTATTCCAGAGTTGACGTCCGCATAGATAGTCATCCGCAGAGATAATCAGTGATTTGGCCTGCTTCTTCAATGTTATCGGTTATTCTCTTTTTTGGCATTTGGGTACTTTGGGTTCTTGAGCTTCATACACTTTCTTTAGGGGAGAGAAAAGTATACATCGGGTTATTCTTTGGCTATTGGACTTAATCGCTACTTCATGGTATAAGTTTCTCTGTCTTCGTATATGTGTATTCGGTTCGGAGCTCTAGTCTAAGAGACCGACCGCATCAATTCAACTACTTGGGGGAATTGTTCTCTTGACACCTTTTGGAATGGATCGCTTCAGACTTCAGTGGAAAAGGAATTTGAGAAGAGTCATTCAAGCGTGGGATGATACGTTGTTGTTCTATTAGATGATATAACCCCGAACGGAGAATCTCGATTATCGTTCTTAAAAGGAGCAGCGGGATTTATGATAATAGTGTGCTTCTCTGGCACTGGCTAAGGCAAGCTTGAAATAGAGCTTCGAATCGCTCATCTAATGGATTTTCTTTGGGGAAGCTGCCAAAGTCTCTATTTCTCTAAGGCTTATGTTCAATCTTCTATTCTGGAGCCTCGGAAGCTTTGGAGGTGGAAGTTTAAGAGATGACGAATTCTTTCTTCTACGACGTGCTGTTCGATATCCTTATCTCGGTACTCGTATCATCATCCTCTTAAACTATATCATCTTATCTATCTTTGTAAATATTTATCAAAAACCAAAATACAAAAATAGAAAACGAACTAAAACAAAATAGAAAAATATAAAACCAACAAAAAACCCATAAAAATCAGAAACTTTATAAAAAAACCAAAAATATGTGTTCTCAAGACATGTCTTCTGGTATCGATAACATCTGCTGTCTTAGAAATGTCATTCAATAATGGTACGGGACCATAGATGAAGTTCGAGCAGGTGGTGTAAATATTCTTATTCAAAACATGTCTAAAACTATGGCTTACAGTTATTTCAGACTGTAACCCGTGCTTCAAAAATGGCTGGCAGTTACTTCAGACTGTGACCCGCGCTGAAACCCTGGCTTGCTATTATTTCCGATAGCAACCCGTTCTTCAAGAAAGGAAAGTGCTGCGCTAAACCAATTTTCAAAATTTTCATGCACTTATCCTAAAAGTTATTGAGGAAAGTATGTCGAAGGATTGCTGTTCCTACACAAATGTTTTTCCGTCTAAAATTCTTCAGAAAAATATTTGGTGTTTTCAAAAAAATGGTGGTAAATGAGTTGCTCGAAAATCTATCAGATTCAGAGTTTTCGAATAATTGAAAACTCAATCAATGACTTCAGCGCTTTTAAACTTTTCAGAACAATAAGTCATTGATTGAGGGGGAGAATGTTTTCAAATCTATATCATCTAACTAGCTTTTCTAATTATCCTATATGCTTAACTGAAAATGATGTTAACCTACGTTGAAGGACTAGGTGCCTAGGATATGATTGTTAGGATTAGATGATTAGAGTTTGATGAACACATTATTCCCATGCATGATCTATTGATATGTTCAATTGACTTTTATTAGTCGATTGCTGTTAGGGTGATGTCGACCACCATATATCTGTATGTGTGTTCACTAACGTATGTAGGAATATTGGTATATAAGAATGTTCCAGATCCGGATCCCACAATTGAATACGATTGGATGCCAAAAGGAAAGGGAAACTATATCTTGGGTCGACAAATGAAGAAACGAAGCTTAATTTGACTTCTATGGAAAGTTGGCATGAAATGCAACGTAAGAGGTCTCACTGCATCAGCAGATGGTTTTCTTTATCATAAAATGAAGAAACGGAGCTTAATTGGACCTCTATGAAGAGTTGGCATGAAAAAATGCAACGTAAGAGGTCTCACTGCATCAGTAGATGGTTTTCTTCCAACCCTCAGCAACAACAACAAAAGCTTCTCAACCACCTAACGTATCTTTGTGCAGGACAAGTAGTGATGATGCCATTTTTTAAACAATTTTTGAATAACATTGTTTTGAAAATGAAAAAATATTGTTTTGAAAATAAATCGGATTCAAAGTTTTGAAATCAACCGGACTTTATTTTGTCAAATCATAAGTGATTTCAAATTAAATATTTTCAAATGATATTTCTTCATAAAAGTCCGGTGTGTACAACATAAAGTGGTGATCTAAAGATTTAATGTTATGTCATGATATGATTTTCTTTAAAGCTCAAAGATCTTACAAAATGAAATTTTTTTCTGTTCTTGTTTGATTGTGAAATTGTTTTATTTTACTTAAAGATCTCTTAAAAACTATCATACCTGACACTAACAATCTTTAATGTCTAAAATTGATCCGTATCAATCATTTTTCAAAATTAAATCAAGCCACGTCTTTCCCCAAAATCTTTTAAATGATTTAAATCAATTGGTATCACAAATCTCAAAAGGTTCGAAATTTTTGATCGGGGGAGAGATCGTGATTTAAATCTCAAATTTGTTTAAATGGAATTGGTTTTAGTCCTTTAAAGGCACTCCTGCCTCTATGTGCCAAACGATTTCTAATACATAATGCACATGTTGAGGGGGAGCATTTATCCAAAAACAAGATGAGTATTTAAACAAGGCACATTTTATCCCATGTTTTCCAAACCTTATTAAATCACTTGGGATCCAAAATCTCAAAGGGTTTGATAATTTTGATCGGGGGAGAATTTGTGATTTAATTATGAAATCTGATAAATGATGATCGATTTGATTCAAAAGTGCACGCTGCTCTCCCATATGTTAAACGCCAATCTCGAAGCACATATTGAGGGGGAGCATTTCAAAAGAAAATAAACTTTCAAGGTACAATGATTTCTATGTTTCAACATAAGTACCTTAATTGATTTTCTAATGGTTTCTTAATGGCTGTGTGATCATGAAAGTACTTCAAAGAACTCTTTCCTCTATGTGCTAAAATTATTTGAAACAACCATCACACATTTTGAAGGGGAGAATTTACCATGAAAATCAAAAGGCTTTTTCTAAGGAAATTGTGATCAAGAAATTGTTTCAAAGAACTCTTGCCTCCATGTGCTAAAAAATTTACAAATCATATGCACATGTTGAGGGGGAGAATTTCTAAATGATCAAAACAATTAAGGTACAAAATGCTTTGGAATTATATCACAAGTACCTTGATTGATTCTCCAAATGATTTTTTAATTGGTTTCGAGAAGGAATGAACAATACCAAAAGACCGACCAATTTACTTTATGCATGGTGATATAAGGATGGTTAGGTTAGGTATTCGTTCCCATGATCCCGCCAGAGCTGGAGGGATCTACCTAGGGACAATCCACAAGATAGTGTAGAAGTCCTTAGGTATGATGAAAAAAGGAGAAACGTGAGAAATGGGAAGAGTGCGGACTGAGACAGAGCTAGAACTAGAATAAACCCAACAAGGTTCTAGTTATGAAGTCTCGGTAAGCACTGAAGGGGATGAAGAATGAAAAAGAATTGAATGTGAAAAGGGGTGAAAAGAAATAGCCCTCCAACAATTCAACCTTAGGGCAGAAACCGGGTTCAACTCATATGCTACTCATGGTTACTAAGGTAACACTGGTATTGAAGACAAGACATCATGGACCCAGTGATGCACTGCACTAAACTTCCCAAGCCACTCAAGTTCCTCTTAAAAGGGCTTGTTTCATTCTCACGGGGAACCTACATAATCTATTGACTTTCTCTTAGAGATTGTTGAAATTGAAGAAGGAGACCCTCCCCCTAGTCTCCGGCATAGGAACCAAATGTGCACTATTGAGTCTAGAGCCAAGAGATCATCCACAAAATCTCATTAGGACACAAAATTCATGAAGACTTGCTGTTTCACACAATGTGGAAAGTAAGAATATATTAAGAGTCCTACGCATTATCCTTGTGGTATTGCCAGAACATCCGAGTGATATATTAAATATTCACGATGAAGATGGAAAGCCTTCTAGAGCCAACATTAAACAAGCTCTTGGTGGGTGACATGTGAGATCTTTTCAAAAGATCAAGCTTGTGACAACTAGATAGAAACAATGGGGCGATTCACTCGTGAATCAACCTTGGTCCAGGTAATGAATTGACGAATACTTTTGGAAAAACCGTTTGATGTGCAAATCTTCTTTTCTCTAGCACATCGAATGAGTATTCATTTTCAAACACAAAAAGTATCTCTGATTGAGGAAAAAAAATACTTTTGGAAAACCGTTCGATGTGTAAATCTTCTTTTCTCTTGCACATCGAATGTGTACTCTTTTCAAATACAAAAAGTATTTTTGATTGAAAATTGATCTTTCTCATAAAACCTTCGTCATATTGCAAAACTCTTTCTTCTAAGCAATACGCGATTGTTTTTCAAATCAATTTTTCATCAATCAGTGAATCTCAATTCGCTGGTTCACTCACCCTGTGTTGTCTTCTTTGAGACGTTCCGGTTTGAGAACAGCTAGAGCAAAGCTGCGAAACCCTCGTAAGGAGATTATTCGAATTCTACCGAACACGTGGTAGCAGACTTTACCGATCAACGGGAACCGTGGGCCGGTACCTCAATTTAATGAAAGTGATCAAAGACACTTTTGTGTGTTTTATTGGTAACTGTTGTTTGTAGGTACATTTGGACGGTTGCTAAAAGCTGATCGTAATCGAGAAGTCAATCATAAGCCGCATGCTCACAGCATCCACACTTAATTTGAAGAAATCATGACAAGTGCTTATCTACATAACCTGGCTCAGATATTTTTATACTATGCTTCTGCTACGCTGCTGGAAATATCTTGAACCAGTAAAAGCTTCCGCTACTCTGATGAAAAGATGTCATGATCCAAAAGTGTGAGCATGTCGGTCCAAAAGTCACAAATTCACATGATGACAACACTACAAAGGGTGATCCAGAGATTTACTGTGGCTGATGATCTCAATGAAAGCTCGAAGATCATCAAAGATGTGGATCAGTTCAAAGACCTCCACTTAAAGTACAAAGCATTCGGACTTTGAAGTTGCACTACTTAAGCACAAAGATTGCGGAAGTGAAGAATTAAAGTCTACGAGCTCAAGACTGAAGATAAAATAGAATGCTAGGATTCAAAATGTAAAACATGGGGTGACCTTCCTTAGGGGGAGATTGTTAGGAATTAGAAATTCCATAGTGAAGAGTCGGTCACCCCAAATATTATCTAGCATAAGTTAGCTCATAGACATATCGTTAGTTACGTTATTTGTTAGTTTATTAGTTAGTTATTAGCGTAGTTTAGTTTAGTGCAACACCGTGGAGGAAGGACGGGTCTTTACCCACTGTATGCCTAATCCACAGCCCGACAGGAGGGCGTATTGTTTGTAACTATAAATACCCCTTCCATCCTTAGAAAGGGTGGTGCTTTTCATTAATCTAATCTTTTACACTTTTGTTTATCTCTCTAGAATTTCCTCTCTACTCTCTTCATCTCTCTAACCATGGCATTCATATACTATCATCATCCTAGACCACCCGAATCATCTAAAAAACATAAATACATGATTGACGATCCTACATAAAGACATTGAGACAGATGGACCATTTTTGTTGGTTGGAGTAGGAGCAGCTGCAGTTGGTGGTGCATGATTTTCATCAGCTGGAGGCTTATAGTATTCATCAAACATTGGATTGAACAGTTTCTTCAGATCTTATTCTGAGGGAGGTACATAAGGAACTGCAGGAGAGGGATTCTGTACAAGACTTGAACTAATGAGTCCAGGTGTCAAGAGTTGAGATGCGGGTCCAGAACTGGATTTTCTAGGAGCCATTTGCTCAGTCAGCTCATCAAACGTAACATGAATAGTTTACATAATGTCTCGTGTTCTTTTGTTGTAGATTCGGTAACACTTCCGATTAGGTGCATAACCAATGAAAAATCCAATATTAGCCTTAGCTTTCAACTTTCCCAGATCTTGACCATCATTGGTTGGATAGCACAAAGCTCCAAACACATGAAGAAATGAGAGATCCAGTTTTTTTGTTGTGAACTAATTCATATGGAGCTTTTCCATGAGTAGTATGTATTAGGGAACGATTTTGGGTGTAACATGCAGTGGCAATGGCTTCCGCCCAAAGAAACATTGGAGCCTTTGAAAATATTAGCATAGTCCTTGCTTCTTCTACAAGAGTCCAATTCGCCTTTCAACTACACCGTTCTGTTGAGGAGTGCGTGGAACACTTCTTTGATAACTGATTCCAATACTTTCATAAAACTGACTAAGTTATTTGTTTACAAATTCAGTTCCATTGTATGTTCGGATGATTCTAACTGTTTTGTTAAGCCTAACATGTAGTTGTTTAATAAGTTTAATGATAACATCTGGAGTTTCATCCTTTGATCTCAAAAAATTAACCCAAGTGAACCGAGAGTAGTCATCAACGACCACTAGCACATACTTCTTCTCATTTATACTTTGTACTCTCATGGGTCCACACAAATCCATGTAAAGGGTATGAAGAACTTCCGTAATGGTATTGGCAGGTTTGCGTTTGTGGACATACTTTGTGCTTTTGCCCAATTGGCATGCTGAAAAAAGATGACATTTTTTCATATTTTAACCAGGTTAAGGCTCTTAGGAGGTCCTTTCTAGAAAGATCATTGATGGTGCCGAAGTTTAAGTGATTGAGGCGACGGTGCCATTACCATGATTTGTTCTTAGATACCTTAGACAACAAGCAAATTGGAGAAGATTTCATCATATCTTCGATAGTGATGGTGTACAAATTAGTGCCATGAGTTCCCTTTAGAAGTTCAACACCATCTAATTCTCTAACGAAGCAAGAGTGCTTTCTGAAGGAAACTTCGAGATCAGAATCACAAAATTGGCCAACCGAGAACAAATTATGACCAAGACCTTCCACATAATATACCCACGAGATCACACTATCACCAAAAAAAATCTCCATAACCCATAATTACCCCAAAGTGGTCATTCCCAAATCTAACAGTCCCGATGAACGTGTTCACAAAGTTCTTGAGCCAAGAGCGATCTTCAGTCGTATGTTTTGTGCAACCTGAGTCCAAATACCAAAGGACGATTTGTACGACATGCATTTGAAAACAGACGAGAATGGATAACTGGAAGCAGTGGATCCCCATGAGAATATGGGTTCCGATTGGTTAGTATGAAAAATCTTTAGACCTACAGAATTTCTAGATGCCATGACATTAGTGGTGGAAGCAAGACTAGTAGTGGCAGTGGACCTATTTGAAGTGTGATGACTTCCTAAAGGTATGATTCTACCAGTAGGCTTCCATTTCTTAATTGGTAGAGATCTAGACAATTTAGGGCAAAGTTCACTAATTTTGAATTTATGGCCAGGAGGTTTCCATTGATAACCCACATTACTAAACTTTTTCCCTGTAGGCTTCCAATAATTACTAAACCTTTTCCCTGTAGGCATCCAGACTTGTTTAACCTATTTAGCATTCCTAATATTTTTAACTAGAGATTTAACAACATTTCTCAAATCAGTCACAACACATTCATCATGATTACCAGAAACCAAACATTCAATACATGTTTTGCAAGTAGTAGTAGAATTCGAATTAATTACAGTACGCTTATAGCTACTACTAGAATCAACAAAATTCATCTTATTCAACTCAAACTTATTATTCCTAGGGTGGTCTTCTACTTTCTTCTATTGATCACTCTTAGTTCGCGTGGTCTTATCTTGCTTTGTATTGCCTGAAGGCTTTGACCCGCTAGCCTCAGTGTCACTGATTACTCCTGTAGAAGGAACGACAAGAATATTAGTTGGTTTCACTACTTTTTGCTTTTCTGGTTTAGAAGTGCAGGGATCTGAGACTTTAGGAGATACATTAAAGGTAACATGCTTGACAGTAGGCATTGAAATGGGTGTAACAATTCTATCTCGCCTAGTACCAGATTTAGGACATGTTGAAATTACACATTCTAGAGTTCCTGAGATCGTTCGACATACATCCAGGCATAAGCAACCGCACTATCAAGTGGTTTCTCTATTTTATCATCTTCAACAATCTCACGGAGACTCTCTAAACTATCGTTAAGGTATGAAAGATATGTTTGAAATGCAAGTTCATTATTCCTAAGATGAGGGGGAATATACTTCACATTTACAATATATTTAATACAAGCAGACACCTTTGGTGCAACATAATCACCACTTGTGATTGGCATTTTCCCTTTTACCTGATTCTTCAGATTCTTGCAAAGACGTTATCTTTTCATTGTTCTTGTCATGACTGACCTTAATTGATTCATATAACTCTTTGAAATACAGTTTAACCTTTTCATTTTCAGCTAGAAAACACTCATTTTCATGTTGCAATACATCAATGATGTTTTGAAGATGGAAATTCTGAGAATTCTGAGAATCTAAAGGAGGAGGCATGTGGGAGCCAGTCACTTCACTCTTATTACCCTTCAATTAGGAAATTTGAGCTTATAATTTTTGGATCTTGTTGCAGTGAGCTTGAATCCGTTCATCACGAGAGTTTATTTCAAAATATGCATCAAACTCAGGAGCATCCGAAGATGTCTTGGCATTTGAAGTTTTGATTCTTTCTTCAAGATGTTGATATTTTAATTGTAAATCAAGATATTCAACTTCTAATTTAGAAAAATGCCTGACCATGTTATCATGATCATCTTTTCGATTTTGCCATGCAATTTTGAATTTTTGGTTTCAAGCTCATTGATACGATCTTGTGAAACTTTCAATGCAATCGATAAATCATGAAATTGAGAAGCAGTAATTGAATAATTCGTGACAGTATAAAAGATATCTTGAGCAATACGTCTAGAAATCAAATTCTCATTAAGGATGTGAATATTCTTCCTCTAAGTCTCATTACTTTTAAGTTCACATTCATATATTTTAACCTCATTTTCCATTTCATTAAACATCTTTTTCATTTCGTTAACTTCCATATCTATGGCCTTTTGAATATCCTGGAATTGTTCTTTTAGTTGTTTAAAGAATGGAATGACCTCAGTTAGATAACATGCCTTTGTTTGCTCAAAACCCCTTTCCCCTTCAGTAATTCCTGTTGGTGTGATTCTCTTCTTACATGTTTTCTCGAAATCAACAAATAGTTGGTAAACTACGTATAATCTGATTAAGGTTTTACTTTGAGTGGGAAGATTTCTAGGCACTAAATGCATTGGTGTATTGGGAGGATACACTGTAGCAGGAGGCAATTTCCTAAAGGGGGGATTATTTTCAACAAGTTCTTCAGCTTTTCTCTTTTCCATATCTAACTTCCAAAACACTTGTTCAGGGGTTAATTAAGTCTGAGGTCTAAACTTTGTAGTGGCTATCCATTTATCCTTAGTGTAATTGGGAGTTTTGAAATTTAAGTTATGACTAACACACCAAGGTTCTTTTGATTTCTTTTCCATTTTCTCTCTAGATGCATTTTCTATCTCTATGTCCTCTTCAGTGTTTTCAATACAATTGGATTTTGTTTAGGCTTAAGAATCTCACTACCATCATAAATCACATCATGAGCTAATTTTGCTTTCTTAAGATACGCAGGATTAGGGTCTTTTACAAGGCCAATATTGTGCTTATCACTTAATACTCTATGCTTAGTGATCATGTAAGCAGTCTGAATGGTGTTGCCTTGTACATACAACTTGTTTTCAAGTTTGTTCTTCAAAGTTTCAAGGCTGGAAAAATCATTTAAAAGTTTTGATTCCTTTTCTTTGAACTCTTGTTTAAGCACTTTTACATTTTCTTAAGGTTCTTGCTTTTTCTTAACAATTTTATTAAGTTTTTCTTGTAAGGAATTTAACTCTTGTTATAATGTCTTTTCCCTTAAATTACTTTTTCTGATTATTGTACGCATTTGGTTATCCATTTCCTGCTCACGAGTGGTCAGCTCAAATTAGCACGCTGTTCATAGATGGTAACTTGATCCTTATAAATATTTAGTTTAGTGGTCATGGAATCATCAGACACATAATCAGTGTACTCATCAAACTCATATTCATCATTAATGGCTGAAGATGCATCACTTGGTACAACAAGACTTTCATCGTGCTTCACATATTGATCATATGGGAAAACATTGCTATTACCCATATTTTTAATATATGATTCAACAACTTCTGTTGATTGTACTTTGTTGGGAATATTTTGCACATCAACCTCATCATATAGTTTTAGTACCTCTGATACGATAGAATCCTTCGAGTGACCGGCTAGTTAAGGTGATAAGATCATTGGAGAAATATTAGCCATGAAGATGGTCTGTGCCGTTGGTTCATCATCAACATCAGAGTCAAAAGCATCACAATCTGCAACCTGGAAGACATTGGGATTGTTCTGTGCCAAATCATACATCGGTTGTTCATCCACATCTGCATCATATGTTTTGGCATTCCCATCAGCAAGAAACAACAACTCTTCCTCATCCAACACAGCTCCACTATCTTAAGCTTGCATCAGTAGCATCTTATCCCTAAAGTACTCAGCATTCTCTGGACGTTTTGGTTGAGTGCAGTTCCTAGCAATGTGTCCATCTCCTCCACAGTTGTAGCACTTAATCGGCTTCCTTTGACCCTGAACCATGATCCTTCTTCAGTTCTGAAGAACCCCATAACTTGCTCCATCTCCAACATTTCCCTGTGCATTATATCATGGATTCATATTGTGCCTTCCTTGCACATTTAGAACCACAACCCTTCCATCTTCTACAGTGGCTTGATTCTGTAGATTAGATGAAGTTCTAAGTTGGTTGTTGGTTTGGGGAAGTAAGTTTCTGTTTTGTTGAACCAGTAGAGCTAGTTGATTTGCAAGGTTTTCAATCAACATGTTAGATGGAGTATATCCTAAGTCTGGTATGGTAATATGTTTCTAATTCTGAGAGGATGCTATGACTTGTGATGCTTGAGTACTTATCATCACATTTGAGAGAAATGCAGTTGAGTCGTTTGAAGAGTTTGCAGCAGCGGTATTAGAGTGAAATTTCTCCATGATCAAACGCTCAAATGTAGCATGCTTCTCATGTTGAAGTAAGTAAGCAAACAGCTGTTCATAGTTGGTGTTCCTCAATCCTTTGTTCAATTTGACTGCAGTAACAAATTTGTGCCATTCAGGGTTTATGTTATTTACGAACTTGGAATTGAGTTGGATATTTGGCATTGTCATACTAATGTTCCTCATATCATCACAAGTTTGTGAAACCTCACATGATACTTAGTGACACTTTCCCCTGGGTTCATCTTGAAATTCTCAAAATCATCATAAAGTTGTGACTCACTATCTTCCTTAGTCAGTTCTGAACCAGAGAGAAGTATCTTGACATTATCCCAGACTGCCTTAGCCTCAGTATTGTGATTGATTAGCTTGTAAATGTCCTTTGGTAGACCTTGAAGAACGGTGTTTGAAGCTCTAATGTCAGCATCGTATGCTGTTCCATTTGGAATGGTCCTTCATCAGTAGACTGAATGATGTTGAGACCATTCTCTTTGCACAAGTAGTAATGTAGCAACCCGTAATTTTTCATAAGGTAAAATGACTATTTTACCCTTTGACTTTTTAAAGTTGACCTTTGACTTTGACTTTTGGCTATTTAACTTTTACTATTCATCCCGTAAAAAAATTTATTTTTATTTTACCATAATGACAAGATAAATAAAACTCGACAAGTCGTCCTGACGACCTACGTTGAATCCATACAGAACCGATTTCACAAAACCGTGTCTGAGAACTACTTTAGGGTTTAAACATTATTCGGGCATCCCGTTATGTCTATAAAACACTATAAACATTAGAAATATGTATTTCTACCATTTTACGACAATTCCACAAGTTTTGGAATTTCCCAGTTCTGCGTTTTACGCGATTTACGCGTTTTTGACCCGCGTTTCCAGCTTTAGACAGCGTTTTAGCACCCAATGAGACTTATCACTCATTTTATATTTTTATATGGAGTATAATGATAAGTCTCATCATTACTGCAACTTTCGTATTTTTACGATACCTGGTTTTACGTAATATGGCTTAACAAATTACGGTTGGCATATAACGGAACCTAAACACATCATAACACCAAGATATTATCAACACATAATATCTCATCCCACTCACTCAATATCTCAGCCCATATGAGGTGATTCATCATAGTGTTGGCATCATCTCATCTATTTTGCATGTAATCTCATACATGTGTCCTTAATTCAACCATGCTTATTATCTAACCCAATACATGGTTAACCAAACTTTCCCTCGTATAAATAGCAAGTGAAAGACTTCATAAAACCCTCATCTTCCCCTCTCTTGTTCGTTTTTATCAAAACACCAACATACATCTCATGCTTTGATTCATGACTCCAAGTTGATGCTAAGGATGTTGCAAGTAACAAGTTACTACATCAAATCTCTAGCAAGTTTAAGTGATCTTCTTGAGTTTAAATCCACTCAAGTCACTTAAGACTTCATCACCAATCCTTCATTATTACAAGAAGTGTAGAAGGGTACCAAGGTGTGGAAAGCTTGATCAATCAAAGTCCTATCCTTACTAGTTACTCATTTCTTTTGAAAGCTAAAGGTTGTAAGCAACTTATCACCACCACCACTCCATTATCTCATGTTTATTATTACTAATCTTGTTAAATACATGCTATATATATGGTTACTATATTGATTCATGATGTACATACACTGAAACATATGTTTTAATTCACACATTGTCATAAAATTAACAAACTAGTAAACTATTTTGTATTCTACATATATGATACCATTTGAAATAGCTATAAATGGACTTGGTAACTTACATACTACTGTATACAAAATAAAAAGATAAACATAACAACTTGAATCACCCAAATCGGACAAACGAGTCAAAAGTTATGGTAAAAAGAAGTTAGAAAACCCTAGAAATGACCATTTTCATTACTGCTGAATCTGTTTTCCAAAAAGTGGTACTTCAGTTCTGAATCATCAAAAACTTAAAACATGAAAGTTGTCCGGAATGATGTTTTACGTCTACCAATACAATAAAACCCGTGTTCAACTGCTGAATTTTCCAAAAACGGTACTTCTGCTCCGAATCATCAAAAACTTAAAACATGAAAGTTGTCCGGAACGATTTTTTACGTTTACCTCAAGGAAACTCGGCCTGAAAAGACCAAATGATATCATTAACTGCCTAATATTTGTAAAACATTTTTTATCGGCAAAATTGGATTTTTACAAGTTAAAAATATAAAAACAATGTCATTTTTATAACTAGTATATATTGAATTGTTACAAAAATTTCATTATTGACTATATTTATAACCACTTGTAAACTTTGAGAAATTGTAAAAACTGAATGTCTGTTAAAAATACAATAAAACTTTTATAATATAAAAATCTCCACTCAAATTATATATATTTTCTTTACAAAAATACTACAATAGTAGGGAGCTTCATGTGAGGGGTTTCATTTTGGTAAAACGTATCGACGAGTTTACTGGATTTACGATTTAAAGTGTCCTAGCTCCTCGAACGTTTACTACATGACCTCTGAATTATGATGGCCCGAACGGTAGTACGATATCTATAAACCAAATACATTTTCACATATTAAAAATGTTACTATAAACATCAAACTATAAATGACTACATCATGATCAACATAAAGACATATATAGGATGGTTTATGTTTTCCTAAAACATTATTCCAAACCTAAGTCGCAACATTCCATTTTTAGGTTGCACGTAGAAGTTTCCCGAATTATCCATCACATTCGTTAAAGTACTTAACTTGATTAAACTCTAGGTGAGTTCATAGCCCCACTTTCTATTACTTAATTGTTTTATAAACCCTTGAGGGAAATACATGCTTTATTTTAAATCGAACACATTGCTTTGAAATTATATTTGAATGTATTAGTTGCACTAAGTATACTATTGCCAAAGTCCCTATTATCATGAACCATTAATCACTTGCGGGTGAACGCGAATAATGTGGATAGCTATTGTGATTGACAATTCCCGTTTGTTTGACCAAGTCTGTTAAACAAATGCACTATATTTCAAGATCCATAGGTTTATTGGAAAAGTACCTATTAAGGCAACTGTTACTATTATATATGTTAACGTTTAGGTGTCATGAGCTTAGTGCAATAATATCGGTTTTGTTTTCTAAACTATGAATGTGAGACTAATTACCTCACGTTACGAATATTGTGTTCAACTGACTTCCTAAATTCTATGAATTTCACTCAACCTTTGTGTTGACAGTTTTAAGCATGTATTTCAGGTCCATAATGTTGGAAGCTGGCACGGAGGAGCACGAATACTCAAGAAGGCTATAAATTTTATTATCATTCGAAAACCCATTTAAAAGGACCTCATTTTTGTAAACTCTGATATTTATATAAATCGAATGATAAATCTTTTAAAACGACTCCATTAGAGTTCGTTTTCTATTGTTATGACTGTTTTGCCATGAAGTAACACCCAGTTTGAATTCCGCTACGTATCACGAAATTGGGGGTGTTACAGATTGGTATCAGAGCCTTAATTATAGAGAAACGGGTCTAATTGTGACCTAAACTATAACTACTTTTACAAACAAAAACATTTTATAGCCTTCCGTTCTCCGTGCCTTCCATCCTCCTGACGATTATGTGACTTTTAGGCATTTTAAGCTATACAAACATATTAGTATATTGATATATATACGCTCAACATAATTTCAATCATAAACGATGTACTAAACATATCTCCATATGCCTATTCTAAGGCATTACGACACAATCATATTTTTCCAAATCATGTATTTACTCGTTCATTTTAGGATTACGAAACTTCCTCCAAGACATTGTAACTGATTACAATGGTCTTTCCTACTTCCCAGACATTGTAATTTATACAATAGTCTCTATTACATTCTCTGTAAATCTTACAGTAATCTCTCTTATATCCTCAGAAACTGTGAGTGAAATAGTGGTCTCATTTACTTTCTCAGACATTATGAGTTACACAATGGTCTAATTTACTTCATAGACATTGTAAGTTATACAAAGTCTCTAGAAATTATCTTATAAACCTTATATGATATTGTTTTACATAAAACCCGTCAAAGTTTATCAATTTCCCTAATGGAAATACAAGAAATGGGATTTCTAAAGGAAAAACTAATTCATCATCTACAAAAGCTGAAGTTCAGCAATTTTCTCTACATTCATCAAAGTCCTATTTTGAAACCTTCATTATTAAAGGTTCGTGCTCCTAGCCAAATATGAACTATTTTAGAATTACTTAAAATTTTCTTTCCACACGTATCTACCCATACTATCTTCTATGCAATGAAATATGAAAACATAGGTTGCAAGTCTTTTATGGTCGGGACTTGAAACTGAATGGTTTGATATCGCCTTTACTTTGTGGATATTTTCTCAAAAGCTATGGACATACCACGAGTATACCTAATTTAGGTATTTATAAAATTTATCGAACCTCAACTAAATATAGTCTAGTCACCTATATTTAACCTAGGGACAGTGGAACATAGCTTGACTAACTATGTTCGACTTAAAATTTTCAAACACTGAGAATAGTTATACAAGGGTTATATTCAGGTTAATTTCCTACTTAAACTCGATAAACCACCAGAATTCATTAAAAAGATCTAGAGACACGATAGTGTTTTACCACTCAGCGAGATCTTAACACTTATATATATATACTACCTAATTTCATTCTTGAAAGTTTTCATTTATGAGATAATCCTAAATACTATCTTGGGATAGTCATCAAATCTTCTTGTCATTTTTTAGAAGTACTAGCCTGTTTAGGTTTCAAGGATATCGTTCCGCCATAATCCTCTAAAATTCACTTTTGATTTTAAAGCAAACTTGACATCTCTACCTAAGAATAATGGTAAACATACACTACACTCTTCTAATCATCAACATATCACATCATTATCTAAACCCCATTATAAGTCAGTATGTAAAACTTCACAATACCACGATTCTTTCAAACACTAGTAGACATAAACACTATACAATATAGCCTTCATCTCGAAACCACCTAAGACATGATCAACTTTGGAAATGGTTTGGATAACCACTTGCACTAGCAAGACCTTCCTACAATGACAATTATCACATCATTATAAACCATTTCACATCAACAATATCTTACACCTTTGATTAACAACAATTACCCTAACAACAACAAAAACTATTCCATTTGAGGCACTATATCTACGAAAGTGTCAATTAACCATTTGCTGGACTAAGGTGTTCAGAGATCAACCACGAAACAACTAATAAAACCATACAAATACAAATTAGGCTGCATGCCGCACACTATCGCTAGAAACAAAAATTACATAGATGTAAGGCGTTAAAATTTAACAAAAACTACATGTTAGAAATTAAGGTTTTGTTGAAAGCCTCGATATAATATCATATGATTCGTTGTGAGAATCGGGAAAATCCAAACTTGAGGTATATTGGACTCTCTAAGATTTTAAGAATACCCTTTAGATTATCAACTTAAGCCACCACCAAAAACTTAGAAGGGTACATAACACATTCTAAGACCAGAAACTTGAGAACGCAAATATTAGAATTCGGCGCATACACCCATATTTTCCTAGACACTTCAACATCGGATAACACACGCTGAATTCCGGGACGGAATTACCTTAAGGGGTAGAGACTGTAGCAAACCGTAATTTTTCATAAGGTAAAATGACTATTTTACCCTTTGACTTTTTAAAGTTGATCTTTGACTTTTGACTATTTCACTTTTACTATTCATCCGGTAAAAATTTTTATTTTTATTTTACCATAATGACAAGATAAATAAAACTCGACAAGTCGTCCTGACGAAGTACGTTGAATCCATACCGAACCGATTTCACAAAATCGTGTCTGAGAATTACTTTAGGGTTTAAACTTTATTCGGGCATCCCGTTATATCTATAAAATACTATAAACATTAGAAATATGTATTTCTACCATTTTACGACAATTCCAAAAGTTTTGGAATTTTACGTTTTCCAGTTCTGCGTTTTACGCGATTTACGCGTTTTTGTCCCGTGTTTCCAGCTTTAGACAGCGTTTTAGCACCCAATGAGACATATCAATCATTTTATATTTTTATATGCGTATAATGACAAGTCTCATCATTCCTACAAGTTTTGTATTTTTACGATACCCGGTTTTACGTTTTATGGCTTAACAAATTACGCTTGGCATTTAACGGAACGAGAACACAGCATAACACCAAGATATTATCAACACATAATATCTCATCCCACTCACTCAATATCTCAGCCCATATGAGGTGATTCACCATAGTGTTGGCATCATCTCATCTATTTTGCATGTAATCTCATACATGTGTCCTTAATTCAACCATGGTTATTATCTAACCCAATACATGGTTAACCAAACTTTCCCTCCTATAAATAGCAAGTGAAAGACTTCACAAAACCCTCATCTTCCCCTCTCTTGGTCGTTTTTACCAAAACACCAACATACATCTCATGCTTTGATTTATGACTCCAAGTTGATGCTAAGGAAGTTACAAGTAACAAGTTACTACATCAAATCTCTAGCAAGTTTAAGTGATCTTCTTGAGTTTAAATCCTCTCAAGTCACTTAAGACTTCATCACCAATCCTTCATTATTACAAGAAGTGTAGAAGGGTACCAAGGTGTGGAAAGCTTGATCAATCAAAGTCCTATCCTTACTAGTTACTCCTTTCTTTTGAAAGCCAAAGGTTGTAAGTAACTTATCACCACCACCACTCCATTATCTCATGTTTATTATTACTAATCATGTTAAATACATGCTATATATATGGTTACTATGTTGATTCATGATGTACATACACTCAAACATTTGTTTTAATTCACATATTGTCATAAAAGTAACAAACTATTAAACTATTTTGTATTCTACATATTTGAGACCATTTGAAATAACTATATATGGACTTGGTAACTTTCATACTACTGTATACAAAATAAAAAGGTAAACATAGCAACTTGAATAACCCAAAACGGACAAACGAGTCAAAAGTTATGGTAAAAAGAAGTTAGAAAACCCTAGAAATGACCATTTTCATTACTGCTGAATCTGTTTTTCAAAAAGTGGTACTTCAGTTCCGAATCATCAAAAACTTAAAACATGAAAGTTGTCCGGAATGATGTTTTACGTCTACGAATACAAAACTCGACCTGAAAAGACCAAATGATATCATTAACTGCCTAATATTTGTAGAACAGTTTTTATCAGCAAAATTGAATTTTTAAAAGTTAAAAATATAAAAACCATGTCATTTTTATAACTAGTTATATATTGAATTGTTATGAAAATTTCATTATTGACTATATTTATAACCACTTGTAAACTTTGAGAAATTGTAAAAACTAAATGTTTGTTAAAAATATAATAAAACTTTTATAATATAAAAATCCCTACTCAAATTATATATATTTCATTTACTAAAATACTACAATAGTAGGGAGCTTCATGTGAGGGGTTTCATTTGGGTAAAACGTATCGACGAGTTTGCTGGATTTACGATTTAAAATGTCCTAGCTTCTCGAACGTTTACTACATGACCTCTGAATTATGATGGCCCGAACGGTAGTACGATATCTATAAACCAAATACATTTTCACATATTAAAAATGTTACTATAAACATCAAACTATAAAGGACTACATCATGATCAACATAAAGACATATATAGGATGGTTTATGTTTTCCTAAAACATTATTCCAAACCTAAGTCGCAACATTCCATTTTTAGGTTGTACGTAGAAGTTTCCCGAATTATCCATCACATCCGTTAAAGTACTTAACTTCATTAAACTCTAGGTGAGTTCATAGCCCTACTTTCTATTACTTAGTTGTTTTATAAACCCTTGGGGGAAATACATGCTTTATTTTAAATCGAACACATTGCTTTGAAATTATACTTGAATATATTAGTTGCACTAAGTATACTATTGCCAAAGTCCCTATTATCATGAACCATTAATCACTTGCGGGTGAACGCGAATAATGTGGATAGCTATTGGGATTGACAATTCCCTTTTGTTTGACCAAGTCCGGTAAACAAATGCACTATATTTGAAGATCCATAGGTTTTTTGGCAAATTACCTATTAGGGTAACTGTTACTATTATATCTGTCAACATTTAGGTGTCATGAGCTTAGTGCAATAATATATGTTTTGTTTTCTAAACTATGAATGTGAGACTAATTACCTCACGTTACGAATATTGTGTTCAACTGATTTCCTAAACTCTATGAATTTCACTCAATCTTGGTTTTGACAGTTTTAAGCATGGATTTCAGGTCCATAATGTTGGAAGCTGGCACGAAGGAGTACGGATACTCAAGAAGGCTATAAATTTTATTATCATTCGAAAACCCATTTAATGTATTCTGTAAACTTGGAACCATTTGGGACCTCATTTTTGTAAACTCTGATATTTATATAAATCGAATGATAAATCTTTTAAAACGACTCCATTAGAGTTCGTTTTCTATTGTTATGACTGTTGTTCCATAAAGTAACACCCAGTTTGAATTCCGTTGCGTATCATGAAATTGTTGGTGTTACCAGTACAATCTGATTCTCTGTGCCCACGAATCATAATCAGTTCTATCCAGCATAGGTGGACGAGTATCGGACCCTGCCGCTTGAACGTCATCAGCAACGGAAGAGATGATTGTAGACATGATTCCTAAGTCTACGAGATTTTACTACTCTTTTATTAAACCGGGAAATAGATTCTTTCGTGGGATTTTACTAAATTAAGAGGAAACCGTAGAACTTAACACAAAAATATCAAATCTCAAGTGACAAAACGCACCACGTCAAACCGCAGTGAATCAAGTCGCAAGTAATGACAAGTCGCAGAGACAAACCGCAGAAAGTGACAAAACGCAGGAAGTAACAAAACACAGTGAAAAATCGCAGAAAGTAACAAATCACAGCGACAAATCGAAGAAAGTGACAAATCGCAGAAAGTGACAAATCGCAGCGATAAACCCCAACCCTTATCAAAACGCAGTGACAAACCGCAGTCTTTGACAAATCGCAAGGGGACAAGTCACTATCAATAGTACACCCACTACTTGTCCTTTTGTCCTTTTCACCTCAAACCGCAACAAAAGCAACAACTCGCAGTCAAGATTCTAACAACTCGTAGCGATATAAACACAAACCGCAGCGATGAAAAGGTCAAGACGCAAAAAATAAGCTCAACTTGCACCTTATCCTGATCAAGTCGCAACCAAGAACTCACAAACCGCAGTCAAGAAATAGTCTCCGAGGGACAAATCACATACAAGAACAAGTTCAAAAACCACACTTTTTCAATCAAAAACACAACAACCAAGATGAATCTAGCCTTCCAAACCAAAAGCTAGACTAATATGATGATCCTAAACACAAAAGTACAATCAAAATCCAAACTTTAACACTAAATAAGATCAAAAGAGTGAAAATGTCTCTAAACTCATTCAAACCCAAAACTTATGAAAACCAACTAAGAATCCAAGAACATCTAAAGTGGATGATCAAACCATGGCTCTTGATACCATTTGTAACATATTGGTTTTCATAAACACACAATCACAAGATCAAAGGTTCGTAAATATGAATTCTAGAGAGAGAAAGATGGAGAGAAATGGGAACTTCTAGTGAGAGAAAGAAAAATCTATTATGAAGCTCCACCCTTTGCCTTGCTAGGCAAAGGGTATTTATAGTTTCTTCCAAAATACGCCACCTACGAGCTGTGGATCGGGCATACAGTGGGTAAAGACCCGTCCGTCATCCACGGTGTTACTTGACTAACTACTAAACATAACTAAATGACTACGACTACGAGCTTTCAAATGATTACATATAATTGAGGTGACCGAGTCTTTAACTACCAGATTTTCTAAATCCCATCACATGGTATAGTTGTTTTTAATTAAAAATGCTTTAAGTCTATCATACCAAGCCTTTGGAGCTTGTTTAAGACCATAGATGGCTTTCTTTAATTTGTACACATGATTAGGTTTTTCAAAATCGACAAAACCTGGAGGTTGAGATACATAAATTTCTTCATTTATGAAGCCATTAAGAAAAGCACTTTTGACATCCATTTGAAAGAGTTTAAAATCATGAG
This sequence comes from Chrysanthemum makinoi, assembly GCA_910596185.1. Taxonomy (NCBI): domain Eukaryota; kingdom Viridiplantae; phylum Streptophyta; class Magnoliopsida; order Asterales; family Asteraceae; genus Chrysanthemum; species Chrysanthemum makinoi. The sequence goes on along the minus strand of OU343217.1, from coordinate 163,965,226 downwards.
CACAAGCATACGCAAGAAGGATTCTAATAGACTCTAATCTAGCTACGGGAGCATAGGTCTCATCAAATTCTATACCTTCCTGTTGGTTGTATCCATGAGCAACAAGTCTATATTTATTTTTAGACGCGACACCGTTTACATATAATTTATTTTTATACACCCATTTTGTTCCAATTATTGTTTGGTTTTAGGTGGAGGCACAAGTGTCCAAACATTATTAGAAACAAATTGATTTAATTCCTCTTGCATAGCCATAACCCAACTTTCATCTTTTATAGCTTCTTGAGTGTTTTTAGGTTCTATTGCTGACACGAATCAAAGTGACTACTTTGGTTTGAACTTGAGATCTTAGAGTTCTTTCATTTATTTTTCCTATTACCTTTTCTACAGGATGATCTTTAGATTCTTTAAAATTGATAATTTCATTTTTTAATAGTTCATCTTCGTCGCTTTCTTTTTCTTTTATTTCAAGACTTCACTTTCGATTAACTCGTCGTCGACAAGAGGTAAATAAGTTTTAGGTGGACTCTTGTCGAATTTGACATTTAGAAGCTCTTCAACTTTCATGGTTTCTTTATTTAGTATTACATATGCTTTACTATTAGGAGAATATCCTAAGAAAATACCTTCAGTTGATTTTATATTTAACAAAATATAAAACATTTACCACCAAAGGCTTGAAAGTGTTCTAACGAAGGTTTTTTGCCTCGTAACAACTCGTATGGAGTTTTTCCAAAGAAAGGTCTAATTAAGACTTGATTTAACATATAGGTTGATGTGTCGACGACATTGCACCAAAATTTTTGAGGAATAGATTGCTCATTAATCATGGTGCGACTCATTTCTTTTAATGTTCGATTTTTACGTTCAACTACCCCATTTGATTGTGGAGTACAAGGAGCCAAGAAATTGTGAGTAATATCATTAGCATCATAAAAAGCTCTGAATTTTACTTCATTATCAAATGCCCGACCATGATTCGTTCGTATCGACACAATGGGACTTCCTAGTTGTCTTTGAATTTTTCTACTTAAGATTTCGAAGTGATCAAAAGTTTCACTTTTATTCTTTAAAAATTTAGTCCATGTAGACCTAAAGTAATCGTCTACTATAACAAATGTATAGAAGTTACCTCCGTAACTTTGGATAGCTGATGGACTAAATAAATCCAAATGTAACAATTCTAGATATTTTGATGTAGAAACCATATTTTTAGCTTTATGAGTAGTATGAACTTGTTTTCTGACATTACAAGAATCACAAAAATGATGTTCGTATTTTAGTTTAGGTAGTTTTCTTACAAGCTCTTTGGATGATAGCGATTGAAGAAGTCGCATATTGGCGTGACCCAATCTTCGATACCATAAGGTCAAAGTATCATCCATAGAAGTGACACAAAGTTTATATTTTGGTTTGTTTCTAATTTTAATAATGTAGACGCCATGTTTTCTAATACCTCTTCCTATAGTAATGCCATTTTTTAGGATTTTACTACCGGTTTTGCTAAAAAGAACGTTGCACTTTTTATCACATATTTGACCTATACTTAGTAGATTAAAGTTTAGGTTTTCTACGTGAGACACGTCATTAATGGTTAGAGAATTGTGAGAGATTGTACCTTTTCTGATGATTTTGCTTTTACTATTGCTGAACACCACATTTCCTCTATTAAAGGATTCATATGTGGAGAACAACGCTTTATTACCAGTCATATGCCTTGTGCATCCGCTATCCTTGATCCATTCGTCCAGATCCAAGTCAGCCTTTAGGCACATCTAAGACAACAAACAACTCAAAATTTTGGTCCCCATTTGTTCATGGGTCTATTGGTATTATATGATTCATTCATATGAGGCATGTATGAAAACGGCGTAAAAGTATTTCAAGGTACGTAGTTTTGAAATGGAAAACTATTTTGTGAGTTACGATTCCAAACCATTTGATGATGGTTACTTTTAGGAAAAATATTATTTGACATTTTTATCGACTTGTTAGGTTTGGAAAAAAATGGGGGTTTGCTTTTCAATAAACCTTGACCTTGTTTTAAAGAGGGTGGTTATTTGACATCCATAAGAATAGCATTGGGTGTTTTCTTTTTGTTAGCGACAACAAATTCGGTTCTAGAAGTGATAGTTGCGTTATTGTTAGCTTTTACTATTGTAGATGCCCGAATCCCTTCATTTTCACCAGCCGGATCCCTTTTCAAAGGATCCGTCAGATCCGGCACATCAGTAGCCGCTTTTTCAGTTGCTTTAACAAATTATGTTTCCCTAACTTCACTAGTTGATGCAATATGTTCCTGAATACCTAGACCCTTTTGATTATTCCCTATTTTAACACTATCAAGTATTGTATCAAGGTAATTTGTTCGCAGTCTAGCAATTTTAGAATCTAGGTGATCAACCAATGTTTTGATTTCTACACAAAGTTTGCATTCACCACTTACTTCCTTTCCTTTTTCTAGTCTCTTTAATTTTACTTTTAGTTCAAAAACTTCTTTTTCTAAAAGTCCATTTTTACTTTTCAAAAGTTTGTTTTTGTTTATTATCTTGAGACTAATTTTGCAAATCTTGTTTTATTCTAGGTGTAATGACTCATCATCTAGAGATGAACTACTATAGTAAAGGGAGTCAAAACATATTGTGGAAAACTAAAAGGCAGGTTGAATACTTTTACCTTTTTAAAATTTGATTTGCTTTAAATAAAAATGCATGAATTCAAACAATATAGATAATCAAGAATAAATAATATGCAAGTAAAGAAAGAAATGATCAAACCACAACACGATTGTTTATAGTGGTTTGGTCTACAAAGACTATTTTTCCTTGCCCTACTCCACTCCCCGAGTCACCAACTCGAGAGTTATCTTCACTGATCAACAAGCTCCTTTAACCGGCGGAGAAAACCTTTACACGTCGCTTACACAATATTTTCGACACAAAGCTAGATGTCGAGTTCTTTTATAAGGGCACAACCACTCCCAACACACTATGTATTTTAAGGACTAAAATACTAACTAATCACTATCAGAGGTTTATGATGGTTGGTACGAACAATGTTGTATGAATAACAACAATTCACACAACTATAAATAAACAAGACTTGCAACAATTCGTTGAAGCTTGGAATGCCTTGATCTTCTTTGCTACAAAAGAGGATCACTACAAATGAGATGAGAATGAGTTAGATGAAAGAGAATGAGAGAATGTATGTGTTTTATGCTTATCCGGAATGAGAAAACAACTTGGTGTAGCTTGCTATTTATAGGCAAAGAGCCCAACAAACCACGGATCAGACATAACCAAAAAATTGGTTCCGTCCACGTTAATTTTTGGTTACGTGGGGTCTGTCAGAAAATCTTCATAAATCTAACCAAATATTCACCATATCTTACCAAGATCTTAACATATCTTACCAAGATTACATTTGATATGTTAAGTGACAATCTAAACAAAATATCCAAGAAATCTTCCAAGGATTTCAATGATGATGCAAGACATGATGTAATATGCATTTTCATTTTTAGTTTTATATGTTTATGTAAATGACTATTGTAATGTACATGTTAGCAAACTACATGGATTTGATAAGATGAGTGAAAAACAATGTTTGATCACATATGTTTTTCTAAGACACATTTTTGTTTTATTGTAAAAACTAATTTACTTGTGAAAGATTAAAAATGTAATGTGTCTTTTTATTTAACATCTAATAGTGGCGTTTTTCTTAAATTGGCAAACTACCGTTTTGTGAATAAATGTTGAAAATATTTTGCGTTTAAGAAAAACTTGTAGCTATATGTAAAAGTCTTGATAAGATTTATACGTTTTTAATGAAATTTATTATTGTTAACAACAAAATATAGCAAAGATCGTAAAATAAAAATGTAACATATTGGATTTCACATACACATCATAACACAAACATAAGTAGGCGTATACTATGGTTTTAGAGAGAGAAAGTTAGAGGTTTGGGAACTTTAGTAAGAGAAAGAAAAATCTTATTATGAGCTCCAACTCTCTACCTTGGGAGGTAGAGAGTATTTATAGTCTTAACACAAATCGCCACCTAACGGGCTGTGGATCAGGCATACAGTGGGTAAAGACCCGTCCGTCCTCCACGGTATTACTTAACAAAATACTACTTAACATTAAATAACTACGACTACCAGCTTTCTAACGATTACAAATACTTGAGGTGACCGACACTTTAATACTTGGATTTACTAAATCCTAACAATCTCCCCCTAAGGGAGGTCATCTCAAATTACATAGAATACAAACAGATATTACATTGTGATTGTTCTTGGATTCTTGTTCATGTTCTTTGTTCTGTAGCTCGTAGTCTTTGATTCTTCATTTTTGCATGTTTGGATAATCTGAGTGGAGGTCTTTAACTGATCCACGTGATACTGAGTTTTGAGCCAGCTTTGAGATCATCAACAAACATAAATCTTTGACTCATCCTTTGTGGTGTTGGTATTATGTGATGTTGTGACTTTTGGACCGACATGCTCACATTATGTATCATGATTTCTTTTCATCAGAGTAGCAGAAGCTTTCGTTAATTCATGATATTGGCAGCGTGGCGAAGCATGGAGTGTAAATATCGAGTCATTGATGCACTAATCATGATTTCTTTAGATATGAATGTGTTGTGTGAGCATGCGGCTATGGATTGACCGCTTCATTCTGATCAGCTGCAAACGTCGGGGTGTACTTGCATAAAACAGTTAGCAATAAAGCATACGAAAGTGTCTTTGATCACTTTCGTTGAATTGAGGTACACGGCCCACGATTCCCCATTGATCAGTACAAGTACTGCATGTGATCAGGTAAAATTCCGAAGAATTTCCTTGACAGGGTTTCGCAGCTGCTCTAGTTGTTCTCAAACCGGAACGTCTCAAAGAAGACAACATGGAGTGAGTGAACCAGCGAATTGAGATTCACTGATTGATAAAAAGATATTTGAAAAACAATCGTGTATCGCTCAATAGAAATTGTTTTTGCAATACAACGAAGGTTTTAATGAAAATCAATTATCAATCATAAACACCTTTTATTTTGAAATATTTGTACACAGTCGATGTGCTAAAGAGAAGAGTTTTTAAGCACAACGACCGGTTTTTCAAAGGTATCCGTCAATCCATAACCTGAACCAGGATTGATTCAAAAGATTGAATCGCCCCATTGTTTCTGTTCAGTTGTCACATGGTTGATCTATTGGATAGATCTCACATGCCACCCACCAGGAGCTTGTTTGATGTTGGCTCTAGAAGGCTTTCCATCTTCATTGTGAATATGTATGCATATCACTCAGATGTTCTGGCAATACCACAAGGATAATGCGTAGGACTCATAAGATATAATCTCTCTTTCCACATTGTGTGAAATAGAGAGTCTTCATTAAAAGTGTCCTAATGAGATTTATTGATGATCTCGTGGCTGTAGACTCAATTGTGCATATTTGGTTCCTATGCCGGAGACTAGGGAGAGGGTCTCCTTCTTCAATACCAACTATCTCTAAGAGAAAGTCAATAGATTATGTCGGTTCCCCGTGAGAATGAAACAAGTCCTTTTAAGAGGAACTTGAGTGTTTTGGAAAGTTGAAGTGCAGTGCGTCACTGGGTCCATGACGTCTTGTCTTCAATACCTATGTTACCTTGGTAACCACCAGTAGTATATGAATTGAACCCGGTTTCTGCCCTAAGGTTGAATTATTGGAGGGCTATTTCTTTTCACCCTTTTCATATTCATTTCTTTTTCATTCTTCAACCCCTTCAGTGCTTACCGAGAATTCATTGCTAGAACCTTGTTGGATTTATTCCAGTTCTAGCTCTGTCTCAGTCTGCACTCTTCCCATATCTCATTTTTCTCCTTTTTTTCAATATACCTAAGGACTTCTACACTATCTAGTGGATTGTCCCTGGGTAGATCCCTCCAGTTCTAGCGGATCATGGGAACAAATACCTAACCTTATCATCCTTATATCACCATACATAAAGTAAATTTGGTCGGTCTATTTGGTATTGTTCATCTGCCATTGGAACCAATTGAAAATCATTTGAAAATCAATCCAGATACTTGTGATATATTATCAAAGTATTTTGTATCTGAATTGTTTTTGATATTTTTAGAAATAGAGCTCCCCCTCAACCTTTGCATCAAGCATCATTTTGTAGTAGAAATTATTTTCATTTTTGAGGGGTTGGCTTACATCTAAGAGTAGTTATATAAAAATGCGGTTTTCAAAATAGTTGCTTCCCCTCAATATGTGCATAGATATTAGAAAAGGTTGTGCAAATATTAGGAAAAGACTGCACATTGAAATAAATTGATCACGTTTCAAATCTTTGTGGTTTAGGAGAGATGCTCCCCCTCAACATGTTCATGGAAAATTTGAAATCGTTTGGCACATGTGGCAGGGAGAGCTTGTACATCCTTATAAAACCATTTACTGAATTATCAGTTTAAATCCAATTTGAATCACAAATTCTCCCCCGATCACAATTATCAAATCATTTGAGAGTTGTGATCTCTGTATATTTAAATTGATTTTGAAAGCTTTTAAGGAGAATTGTGACTTGATTATGAAAACGTTTTAACTGATAAGGATCGAATTTTGAGAGTCTAAACTGCATTGATTAAACATGCATGATTATCTTTTGAAAACAATTGTATGACAAATAACCTTTTGATTTAATTGAAATCATTCTCCCCCTCAATCAATGACATAAATTGTTGATTGAGAGATAGATGTTTTTGACAAATGTTAAGTCCAGATGATTTTCAAAAATAGAGTCCGAGTTATTTTTCAAAGCAATTAGTTTTCATTAGATAGTAAGTAATTGTTTATAGAATCAGAGCAAGAAATTTGAAAACCAAGATAAAGCATGGCTCTGTTCTTTCATTGAAGAGCGGGTTACTGCCAGAAATGACAATAAACCATAGTTTAACTTTCTAAAAAAAATTTCTTTCTCTCAATTTTTTATTTTTTATTTATTTTTTATTATTTTTTTAACATTCGAACAACATCTAAAGTCCCGTGTCATTCTTTGAATGACATCACAAAGACCGTAGATATTATCGAATCGAGGAAAACATGACAAAAGGACAATATTTTTGGAATTTTTTCAAGATTTTCAAATTTTTATGGATTTTTTGAAAGTTTTCTATTTTTCTATTTGCTTTTTGAAGGTTTTGTAATTTTGTATTTTGTTTTTCGAATAGATATTTACAAGAGATAGATGAAGGAAAACCTTTTACTCCTCTTCTTCCTCTTGAAGACGTTTGAGTGTTTCCGGTTGTAGGCTCTTAAGACCAAGTCGTGGAAGGATAAACTCAAAACGTTCTCTAGGAAGAGCTTTGGTAAAGATGTCTGCTAACTGGTATTCAGTCCTCACAAAGTATAGTTCCACCACACCGTTTTCAACTTGCTCCCTGATGAAATGATGTCGAATGTCGATGTGCTTTGCTCTTGAGTGTTGTACGTTGTTGCATGAGAGAGCAATAGCACTTTTATTATCACAGTACAGAGGGATTTTGTTGAATTCAAAGCCATAGTCAGATAATTGGGATCTCATCCATAGAATTTGAGCGCAACAAGATAACATGGATATGTATTCAGCCTCTGCAGAGGAAATAGAAGTACTCATTTGCTTCTTTGAAGACCAGCTCACAAGCTTATCACCCAAAAACTGAGCACCTCCAGACGTACTTCAACGTGTATCTTGACATCCTGCATGATCAACATCTGCATAGGCTGTTAGTGACATACCGGTGTCCTTCGGGTACCAAAGTCCCATGTTGATGGTTCCTTGGAGATACCGAAAGACCCGTTTAACCGCTTCAAGGTGCTTTTTGGTAGGCTTAGCCTGGTATCTAGCACACATGCAAACAACAAACAAGATGTCTGGTCTACTAGCTGTGAGGTACATCATGGATCCAATCATACTACGATATTTCGTTTGGTCTACCATGATCCCTGAGTGTTCCTCATCTTGTTTAGTACACTCTATCATGGGAGTGTTAACAGGGTCACTAGAATCAAATCCAAATTTCTTTAAAATCTCATGTGCATATTTAGATTGATTTATAAAAATGCCTCCGGGACTTTGTGAAATTTGTAATCCCAAGAAAAATGCCATTTGTCCCATCATTGACGTTTGAACTTTAGAACCCATTTCTTTAGAAAAACGGTCACACTCATTGGGGTCAGTCGAGGCAAAGATAATATCATCAACATATATTTGAACGTGAATTAAATGTTTGCCTGACTTCCTGGTGAACAATGTCGGATCAATTGCTCCTTTGCTGAATCCAGAAGATAGAAGAAACTTTGATAGCGTATCATACCATGCTCTAGGAGCTTGTTTCAAACCGTAAAGGGCCTTTTTCAAGCGATAGACATGAGTAGGATGATCTGGATTCACAAAACCGTCTAGCTGGCTGACGTAAACCACCTCTTTCAAATCTCCAATCAGAAAGGCAGTTTTCACATCCATCTGATATACAGCCATATTCTTGCTAGCAGCATTAGCCAAGAAGATTCTGATTGCCTCGATACGAGCAACAGGAGCAAATGATTCTTCAAAGTCAATACCCTCCTCTTGACGGTATCCTTTTGCAACCAATCTAGCCTTGTTCTTTAAAACATCACCATGCTCATCAAGTTTAACTTTGAATATCCACTTTAGAGCAATGATCATAGCACAATCAGGAGCAGGTACTAATTCCCATACATCTAGCCGATCAAACTCATGAATTTATTCTTGCATGGCATTGAACCAGCTATTATCATTCATTGCAGTTTTAACATCTTTTGGTTCGACGTTTGAGAGTACAGAATTGAAGAAGCACCATAAGGCATCGGTTGCAAGTTGTTTACGAGTGGATACAGGATGAGAGGGGTTTCTAATGATGTTGTCTAATGGGTGATCATGTGACCATTTTCTAAGGTGTTCATATGGTTGTTGTTGAGGAACTGAAGTAGCAGAGTCGATGTCTCCTGATGAAGATGGTTCAGATGATGATTCAGGAGCAAAGATATTTTCAAATGGAGCATCTTCGGGAGTAGCAAAGGGATTAACTTCATCCTGGGTGCCAGAAGTAATTCCATGATGTACACTTGATTATTGAAGGTTTGTTGATGAGACAGAGTGATCAGCAGCAGGCGCTTCTTGACTTAATGACATTGAAACTGAAGGGTTAACTTCATTGACAGGGCTAGAAACAGTCTCTGTTGTTGGACTTGGCAGATCATTGGCCCTTGGCTCATAATGTTCATCAAACATTGGATCAAACAATTTCTTCAAATCATCTTCAGATGGAGGTACATATGGAGTTGCTGGAAAGGAGTTTGGTACAAGGGATGAACCAATGGGACTGTTTTGAAGTGCGGGTCCAGAACTGGATTGTCCAGGAGCCATTTGACCGGTCAGCTCATCGAACGTAACGTGAATTGTTTCCATGATATTTCGGGTTCTCTTGTTGTAGATTCGGTAACCTTTTCTGTTTGGTGCATATCCTACAAATACTCCAATGTCCGCTTTAGCTTTCATTTTACCTAAATCTTGACCGTCATTAGTTGGATAACATAAAGCACCAAACACACGAAGGTATGATAGATCAGGTTTTTGATTGTGGATAAGTTCATATGGAGTCTTTCCATGGGATGTGTGGATTAGGGATCAATTTTGAGTGTAGCATGCTGTTGCAATAGCTTCAGCCCATAGAAACATTGGAACCTTTGAGTAAATCAGCATTGTTCTTGCGACTTCCACAAGAGTTCGATTTCGTCTTTCAACTACACCGTTCTGTTGAGGAGTTCGTGGAACACTTCTTTAAGGACTGATTACAATACTTTCATAAAATTCATTGAGTTCTTTGTTAACAAACTCAGTTTCATTGTTTGATCGGACGATTCTAACTGTTTTGTTAAGTCAGACCTGCAGTTGTTTAATAAGTTTAATGATGGCATCTGGAGTTTCATCCTTTGTTCTCAAAAACTTAACCCTAGTGAATCGGGAATAGTCATCAACCACAACTAACACATATCTCTTTCCATTAATAGTTCGCACTCTCATGGGTACACATAAATCCATGTGAATGGTATGTAGAACTTCCATAACAGAATTTGTAGGTTTGGGTTTATGGGCATACTTCTTGCTTTTTCCCAATTGACATGCTGAACAAAGATGATCTTTTTCATACTTAAGTCTAGGTAGTCCTCTTACTAAGTCCTTTCTGGAAAGATTGTTTATGGTACCAAAGTTCAAGTGATTGAGACGACGGTGCCATAGCCATGAATTAGTTTTAGAAGCCTTTGACAGCGAGGCAGATGGGTGAAGCTTTCATCATGTCTTCGATAGAGATGGTGTATAGGTTTGAACCACGAGTTCCTCTGAGAAGTTCCACACCATCAAGATCTCTAACAAAGCAAGTATGTTTTCTGAAGGCCACTTCTAAGTCAGAGTCACAAAAATGTCCAACAGAAAATAGATTATGTCCAAGACCTTCAACATAATATACCCTGGAAATCACACTATCTCCAACCACGTAATCTCCATAACCCATAATAGCACCAAAATTATCATTTCCGAATCTCACTGTTCCGATGAATTTACTCACGAAGTTAATGAGCCGCGACCGGTCTCCAATCATATGCTTGGAACAGCCTGAGTCCAGGTACCACATAACGATTTGAACGATCTGCAGTTGAACACAGACAAGAATAGATAACTGGATAATTGGGATCCCCATGCAAGAATGGGTTCCACTTGGTTAGTAACAGTGATTGGAACACCCACATCAGAAGTAGAAACAATGGAAGCATTAAAAATAGATGCAGTGCTAGTGTCCATATTTGTCCAATTCAAAGTATATTCACTTCTTAAGGGAATAGTTCTACCAGTAGGCATCCATTTTCTAGTGGGCATTGGCTTAGCAATTTTAGGGCACAACTCATTAACCTTACGCCCAGTAGGTATCCATTGATAACCTATATTACTAAATTTCCTTCCTGTGGGTTTCCACTGTTTTCTAACTTTCTTTCGCCATTGCCGTTTAGCCTTCTTAGCTTGATTTTTTGCATTAATAGTTTTAACAGGGCATTTAATAGCATTCATCAAATCCTTCACACCACATTCAAGATTAGTAACAGAATTCAAACAATCATCATTACATGGTTTGCGAATAGTAGCAGAATTCGAATTAATTATAGTACGCTTATAGCTAATACTAGAATCAACACGATTCGTTTTATTCAACTCAAACTTAATATTCCTAGGGTGATCATCTACTCTCTTCCAATGCACACTCTTAGCTTGCGAGGTCCTATCTTGCTTGGTATTGCCTGGAGGCTTTGACCCGCTTGCTTTAATGTCACTGATTACTCCTGTAGAGGGAATTATGGGAACATTAATTGGTTGATCTACCGCATTCCTGAACTAGATGTGCAGGGATCTGAACTACTTGAAGGCACATTAGTGTTCACTTTCTTGACACTGGGCATAGAATGGTTTGTATGCTTGGCACTAGGCATAGAACAAGGCATCACAGCTTTGCCTTTTGCACCTAAGGATTTAGGACATGTTGCAATTAAACATTCTAGCAGCTCCTGAGATCGTTTGGCCTGAATGCAAGCAAACCTAATTTCTCTATCAAGAGGCTTAGTTATGAAATCCTCTTCCACAATCTCACGGAGACATTCTAGACTATCCTTAAGGTGAGCACAACAGTTATGAAACACAGGTTCATTATTCCTAAGATGAGGAGGAATGTATTTAACTGTCATAGTATATTTGCAGTCTGAGGATGACTTTGATGCAACATTCTCATTAAAAACAATTGGCATTTTCCCATTTTCCTGCCTCTTTAGATTCTCAATTTCTTTTTGTAAAGCAGTTATTTTTTCGTTGTTTTTGTCACCAGTGACTTTCATTGAATCATATAACTCTTTAAAGTGTAGTTTAACCTTTTCATTTTCTTTCAGAAAATTCTCATTTTCCTTTTGTAGGACATTGACAAGATTTTGAAGGTGAAACGTTTGAGAAGATTGAGAATATAAAGGTGGAGGCATTTAGGAGCCATTCACATTGTTCTTTTCTCCCTTCAATTGTGAGATTTGAGCTCTCAATTTTCTGATCGTGTTGTAGTGGGCTTGAATTTGTTCATCACGTTTTTTTATTTCAAAAACTGCATCAAATTCAGGAGCATCTGAAGATGTCTTGATATTTGAGGTTTTAACATTTTCTTTAAGGTGTTGATATTTTAGTTGTAAATTAAAATGTTCAACTTCCAATTTAGAAAGATGTTTGACCAAATTATCATGATCATCTTTTTTGATTTTATCATGCGGTTTTGAATTTGTTGTTTCAAGCTCAATGACATGATCATGGGAGACTTTCAAAGCAATAGATAATTCATGAAATTGAGAAGCATTAATTGAACAATTCGTAGCAGTGTAAAACACATCTTGAGTAATACATTCAGAAATCAGATTCTCATTCAAGGTATGCAAGTTCTTCCTCTCAATCTCATTATATTTTAATTCTCGCTCATAGTCACTAACCTCAACTATCATTGCATCAAATTCCTTTTCCATTTCTTTAATATCCAATTGTATCCCATTTTGAAGACTTTCAAATTGACCTTTTAATTGTTTAAAGAAAGGCATGACCTCTGTTAAATAGCATTCTTTAGTTTGTTCAAAACCCCTTTCCCCTTCAGTAATCCCAGTGGGTGTGATCCTTTTCTTACAGGTTTTCTCAAAATCAGCAAATAGTTGATAAATGACATACTGACTGATTAAGGTCTTGCTCTTAGTAGAAATAGATCTAGGGACTAAGTGCATTGGAGTATTGGGGGGATAAACAGTGGCAGGAGGCATTCTTCTACATGGGGGGTTCTGTGCAACAAACTCATCAGCTTTTTTCATGTCCATATCCTTTTTCCAGAATACTTGTTCCGGGGTCAGCTGAGTTTGAGGTCTAAACTAGTTAAAAGCAATCCAATTGTCCTTAGCATAATTGGGTGTTTTATAGCTGATTTTCTTTTCTATGCACAAAGGGCTCTTAATTTTTCATCCAACTTCATTCTAGTGACTTCTTCTAGCTGCCTATCTTCCTCAGTGTTCTCAGCGCAACTAGGTTTCTGCCTAGGCTTAAGGATCTCATTACCATCATACAGTACCTTATGAGCAGCTCTAGCCCTTTTAATGACCTCTGGATTTGGTTCCTCTACAAGGGGAGTACTATGCTTATCACTCAAAACTCTGTGCTTAGTGATTAAGTGAGCAGTCTGAATGGTATTTCCTTGTACGTACAACTTATTTTCAAGCTTGTTTTTCAAGGTTTTGAGATTGGAAAAATCATTCAAAAGTTTTGATTCCTTAGTATTGAATTCTTGCTTAAGCAGTTTAACATTTTCCTGAAGTTCTTGTTTTTGCTTAGCAGTTTTAGAAAGCTTTTCTTGTAAGGAATTTAACTCTTGTTTTAATACTTCTTCTCTAAACCTACTTTTTCTAATAATTGTACGCATTTGGTTATCCATTTCCTGCTCACGGGTGGTTAACTCAAACTTAGCACGTTGTTCATAGATAGCAACTTGTTCCTTATAGGCACTTAGTTCAGAGGTAACATAGTCATCAGGGGCACATGCAGTGTATTCATCAAAATCACAGTCATTATTGACTGCAGAAGATACATCACTTGGTACAATCTCTCTTTCACTTTGAGCCATGTATTGATCATATGGGACAATATTACTATTGCCCACATTATCAATATCTGAATCGTAGGTTTCAAGAGATTGTACTTCATTATGTATCTTTTACTTATCAACTTTATCGTATAATTTTAATACCTCTGAGATGATTGTTTCTTTGGATGGACCAGCCTGTTGTGGTGAAGGAACCTTAGGAGAGACCATAGGGGAGATGCTAGCCATGAAGATTGACTGGGCAGTTGGTTCATCATCCACATCTGAATCATAAGCATCACAGTCAGCTACTTGAAATGTATTTGGATTGTTCTTACCCATACCCTGCACTGGCTGCTCATCTACATCAGCATCATATGTCTTAGCATTCCCTTCAGCAAGAAACAACAACTCGTCTTCAACCAAAGTTGCTCCGTTGTCCTGAGCTTGCACAAGCAGCATCTTGTCTCTGAAGTATTCTGCATTCTGAGGACATTTTGGAGATATACAGTTCCTTGCAATATGTCCCTCACCACCGCAGTTGTAGCATTTGATTGGCTTTGCTTGACCTTGATTCCCAATCCTTCCCCGATTTTGATTAGCAACATAACCTCTACCAGCTCCACCTCTTCCCTGTTCATACTGCCTTTCTTGAACTGGTTGCACCATAACCTTCCCATCTCTGACAGTTGCTTGATTGTGTGGATTGGATGCTGTTCTGAGGTTATTGTTGGTGTGTGGAAGAGAGTTCATGTTTTGACTGACCATGAGAGACAGTTGATTGATGAAGTTTTCCATGAATGTGTTTGGGTCTGGTGGCTTATATGCTGGATTCGGGATGCGTTTGTAATTACCATCACCCATGGGAATAACTTGATAGGCTTTGGTGGTAATACCAACATTGGTGTAGAAGGTTGTAGAATCATTTGGTGAGCTTGTTTCTCCCTGATTGGTTTTGAACTGATTCAGAATCCTTTTTTCAAACATTGCATGTCTCTCATTCTGAAGAAGGAAGGCATACAGTTGCTCATAGTTTGTGTTCTTCAATCATTTGGTTAGCTTCACAGAGGTGACAAACTTGTGCCACTCGGGATTCATGTTGTTCACAAACTTAGAGTTCAGCTGAATATTTGGGATAGTCATCTTATATTCCTCATATCATTCACCAGTTTGTGGAATCTCACATAATATTCATAGACACTCTCTTCTGGTTTCATTTTAAAGTGCTTAAACTCATCATACAGTTGTGATTCTCTGTCTTATTTAGTCAATTCAGAACCTAAGAGAAGCATCTTGACATTATCCCAAACTGCCTTGGCTTCAGTGTTGTGATTGATCAGCTTGTAGATGTCTTTCGGAAGACCCTAAAGTATGATCTTTGAATCCCTGATATCAGCATCGAATCTATTTTTCTCCTTATCACTGAGCTCATCATACGTCTTTGGTCTGTCCAATCCAAAGATCATGGTTCCATCTGCAGTAGTATCAATTATATCTCTTGTAGTCTCAACCTGATAAGGTCCTTCATCAATGGATTTGAGAATGTTGACCCCATTTTCCTTTCCAAGACAGTACAATCTGATTAGTTGAGCCCAAGAGTCGTAGTCAGTTCTGTCAAGCATAGGAGGACGAGTATCTGAACCAGCTGCTTGAACATCCTCAGCAATAGTGGAGATGATTGTAGGTACGTTGGTAGACATGTTAACAGATTACACGGGATTTTAAAACTCTATGATTAAACTGGGAAATAGATTCTTTCACGGGATTTTACTAAATCAAGAGAAAACCGTATTACAACCAAAAATTAAACCAAGTCGCTAAGAAACCTTGAACCAAGTCGCTAAGTACCAAGTTGCTAAGTATTCTGAAATCAAGTCGCTATAATGCCAAGTCGCTAAGACACAGTCAAGTTGCTAAATAACAACTCGCTAAGATCCAAGTCGCTAACACCAAGTCGCTGAGGATTATGACAACAAGTCGCTAAGCACCAAGTCGCTACGAATTTTGATAGCAAGTCGCTAAGCACCAAGTCGCTAAGTCGCTAAATAGCAACTCGCTAAGTTCCAAGTCGCTAAGAAACTTAAGTACAAGTCGCTAACAAAATTGAAAGCAAATCGCTACCTTCACCAAGTCGCCACCCGTAGTGGAGAATCCACTAAGTGTACTGTTTGTTGGCTTGTCTCAAAAGACAAGTCGCTAGGACCAAGTCGCTACCAAAAAACACTACAACTAGCTACCTTTTACTGAAGCAAGTCGCTATGATGAAATTAACTACGAGAACCAAGTCGCTACCAAGAAAAACTTCAAAAACACACTTTTCAATCCAAAACAAGCTCAACCACAGTGATTCAAGCCTACCAAATCAAAACCCAAGCACATACAATGATTCTAAACACAAAAGTACACCCAAAATTCAAATTTTAACACTAGAAATGAACCAAATGATGCAAAAACCACTAAACTTTTTCAAACTCAAAAACCACCTAAAAACTACTAGAAATCCAAGGATATGTAAGATATGATCTAACCATAGCTCTTGATACCATTTGTTACATATTGGATTTCACATACACATCATAACACAAACATAAGTAGGCGTATACTATGGTTTTAGATAGAGAAAGTTAGAGGTTTGGGAACTTTAGTGAGAGAAAGAAAAATCTTATTATGAGATCTAACTCTCTAACTTGGGAGGTAGAGAGTATTTATAGTCTTAACACAAATCGCCACCTAACGTGCTGTGGATCAGGCATACAGTGGGAAAGACCCGTCCGTCCTCCACGGTATTACTTAACAAAATACTACTTAACATTAAATAACTACGACTACGAGCTTTCTAACGATTACAAATACTTGAGGTGACCGACACTTTAATACCTGGATTTACTAAATCCTAACAAAAAATAACGTTTTTAGACGATATTTGTATTAACAATCTCCCCCTTTTTGTTGAGGACAAACATAAATTTTATTTTTAAATGATGGTATAAAGATTTTCAGAAATTTTAAAAATATGTTTTTTAACTTGAATTTTTTTAAGAATTAACTAGTTGAAGAATAAAATATAAGAATCTTTACTTTTCAAGTTATAATCAATTTCTTCCCCTTTTGTCGAAACAAAAAGAAGAAGCGAGGCGGATAATGCAATGAGTCCAAACCAAGTGCTCCTCCTTAATTGGGTGTCAAGAGAAAGATACATGGATTATGAAAAGCTACAAAACAAATGTTAGTGAATTTTAAAGATGCTACAATCTAAAAAAATTATCACAACCAACATACAATCACTTAGAGTAACCAACAACATTATAACAAATATCATTCATTAGCAAAATTTTTATGACTAAAAGTCATAAAATAGAAAATAAAATAAAATAAAAAAATAAAAATAAATAACTTAGACAATAAAAGTCCTGCAAATAACTAATAACCATCCTATTATGGTGGAAGATGGGAAAGAGCGTTAATACGCTCAAGAATGTGGTTTAGAATGAACCTCATTTCATGTTGAAGTTCATGGATCATAATACGAGTCCTTTCACTTAGATGAGCGGTTCGCTCATAATGTGAGCAACCATGGCGTGGTTGGTTTGGTGGTAGAATAGTTTCATTGTTTGTTGGTTGTGGTGGTGAAGCATTGGTTGATTGATGGTTGGGATTGGGTGGAGCAATGAGGGAAGTGAGCAAAGCGGTTTGCATTTGCATTGCCTCATTAAGATGCGAATCTACCATGTTAAAAAAAAATCTTGAAAATTGTCACACCCCCAAATTACCTGTTTTGCAGCGGAATGGAATTCCTGGGGATTGACTGTCATAGCATCACAATCGCAGTTATATTGAACGACCTAAAGTGTCGTTTGGAAAACACATCGTTTGATTTAAAAAAAACAATCAGAGTTTACAAAATGTAGGTCCCAAATGAAAATCATCATGTGCGGAAATAAGTTTGTTACAATTCAAACGATGTTTTAAAGTATGTAAAACCCAAGTGAGACGCGTCGTCACCGCGACTCTAAGATGTGTCCACATGCATGCCATGAAGTGAATGCCTTAGATACCTGAGATAAAACATGCTAAAAAGTGTCAACACAAAGGTTGAGTGAGTTCATAGAGTTTGTGTTGAAAAGTAATGCCTTTCAAAATCGTTTATGCAGCAAAGGCATTGTAAATCCACCCAGTTCCAAGTTCCGCCCATACAAAACTTGCAACCTGTGTGTTCACAACCCACTGCCAAAATGTGTAAAGTTTATGTTCAAGTGCATGATGCCAAATGAATTCACATTATAGTGCATGACTTAATGTATCAATAGTTCAATGAAAATCCCAAGACATTCAACTCAATGATGTTCCCAAGACATTCAGCTCAATGATAATCCCAAGACATTCAACTCAATGATAATCCCAAGACATTCAGCTCAATGATAATCCCAAGACATTCAGCTCAATGATAATCCCAAGACATTCAGCTCAATGATAATCCCAAGACATTCAGTTCCATGATTTATGATATAGGATATGACTAAACATTCAATTCAGATAAACACATAGTTTTGCAAATAGACATGAATGTCATAAAAGTTGATGAGCATGTATCTCCCCCAAAAGTAGTATAAAACAATTGAAAATGGGGCTATGAAACTCACTTGATTAATTGGTATGATGACAAGAGTGAGTACACCGAAATGTAGCGTGATACATTAACCTTGACCTATTATGAATGATATGATACGTAATGAGTTATGATGTAATGTTATGCATGCATTTCGTATGTTATTTATACCATTTGCGAGTTTTGAAAATAATACTTATCGTCGAAAAATACTCTTTTGACGTCTTGACCATTCTTAAATCACTTTACAAGTATTTACGTCAAAATGTCATCCTACAATAGTTTCGTAATGATTTATTGTGAAATTTTAACTTTTCGTCGTAAAATAATGTCGTCGGAAATTTCATGAAAGTGACAAAAATGGCTTTGAAAAACTAGTCGTAAAATGGTGTACGTCGAACGTTAGGAAACGAACTCGACGGTTTTGGAAAGCTTGTATCAAAATCTAGAAGTTTTAGTACATGAGTTTTCGTCATAGAGGTCTCGAACATAAAGATAATAGAGGCTAAATATGGTGATTTTGTCCAAATGTGGTTTAAAAGTGAGTTTCGGCAAAGTTTAAGCAACCGTAAATAATTCATTACAACTCCGCTATACAAACGGTTGGTCATTTTAGAAAATATGCTTGGTGATCTCGATTTTATTAAAAGACATCTCATTACGAAAAGTTCCACATCAACGTTAAAAATAGCCTTCAATATGGTCATTTTAGTTACCGTAACACTTATCTCGTAAAAATAATATAGTTTTTCTAAAAATAATAGTTACGGCAATTTTATGAAAACGTGTATATCTTAGTCGTTTCAAATCCGTTTTCTACGTATTATACGTCATTAGCTTCGTATCAAAGTATACTAATATATTTTTGATAAGTCGAAATAATTTGTAAAGCTTAGGACTCGTTTTTGACTCGTACAAAACTAAAATAGGTTGCTGAAATTTCAGAAAAATATATATTTCGTCGTCAAACTTGAAAAATTCATAACTTCTTCGTTATAACTCCGTTTTAATCCGTTCAAGCGGCCACGGATTCGTTTTAAAGTATATTTTCTAAATATCAAGACCAAAAATTCGTGCCTACTGTCGGATTTTCCAGAAAAATAAAACAAGGACAGAACACTTTTTATACTTATTGAAAATAGTTTTTCTCGTACTAAACCTATTCCAATCCCTTCAAATCAACTCCAAAGCTATTCTAATCCTACCATACACCTTCTTAGGGTGTCATGGGTTCCTAAACATCATCAAGACCAATATATACCAAGGGAATAATTATAGGATGACTTTATATGTATAAAACTCTAAAATTCAAAGAATAAATGGTATAAACAACAATAAGTCATGCATGTTTGCTCCAAATATGAAGAAATACTTATGAAATGATAAGGAAAAATGAAAAATGTAAATGATATGCTTACAAGTAAACTTGATGAGGTGATTAGAACAAAGGTTTAACCTAAACACCCTAGGTTTTTATTTCAAAACCTTAATAAGAGTGTGATTCTAGATTGTTTATGCTTGCTTGAGAAATTTTTGGATGATCCCTTTGTAACACCTTCTATGGCCGGTTTTTGGTGATGAGGAACAAGAGAGAAAAAGCTTTTTACTAATACTTGTGTATTATTGAAAGTAAATGAATGAAATGAGGTGAAGTAATAATTTTGGAGTATAGATATAAACTATCAAAGAAGATTTTTCAACAACCATTAAATGCCACCCTCCCCTTGGTCGGCCAAGGGGGAGGGATTTGGTAAAAATATCTTTTTTTTTTTTTTTTAAATGTATTATGTAAAACTTGTGTAAGTAAATTGTAAGTGTATAGAGATGAATGGTAACTTATACATATATTTGTGGAATTAGAGTAGTTTTAGCTAAGAATAGTTTTTAAGGGATCAAAGTAAGGTATTTTGTAGTTATAAAAATTGTAAAAATACATTTCTTGTAAAATTTGAGTGATATAATAATTATCGTGTAGTTTTTAAGAAAAAGTGTCGTAATAATATAAATTCAACGATTTATATACAAAATAAATTTAAAACACTAGGTAAACTCAAAATATAGTTTTTATAAACTAAATGTAAGTATAAAAATATATCGGGATCATTTTTGGAAGTAACGGATTAAATATTCAAAATAATAACTCACGCGATAACGTTTATTTAATATAAAATTTACGCGGTTAAGGTGAAATGAAATGTCATGAACGAACTAATATGATGCAAATGATGTTAATGAAATGTAGACTAAAATTAGTCCCTATGAAATGGTCGTGATGATATGATCATGAATTCGCCGCTAAACCATTAAGGTTACGCGAATTTGGAACACGCAAACCTAGTTTACGATAAATGTTGAAATAGTGAAGCATGAATTGTTTTGAGAAATGACCTGAAAGTACGAGGTGTCACATTCGCCCATCCAAAAAGGAATTCAGTCCCTGAATTCAGTTCGTGTTGGTCTCTCAGGGTTAGGGTTTGATGAGGCAAGCCTTCCCATTCTCGAGCAAAACCCTCAAAAGACTTCTTAGGTAACCGATTTTTACTTAATCTCACAACTCATCAAACAAGAACTGTCATGAGATTAGGCTAAATCGGTTTGAGTAACGGGTCTTTTGAAAATTTGGCTCGGTCATAGAATTGCTTACACATATAAGCCTACTACTCCCTTCATTGCATGATTCTTTCTGAATTAGACATAGGTGATCAGGCTATGTATAATTTAGGAGTAACTATGCAATGCTTGGACTAATCGACTCATATGATGTTTGGTATTAAGTCATAAACCCGCATGTACAATGAGTATGCACTTATGATGAAATGATGAGATGCTATGATGATGTAGTTATAGTCTAGGGTCAATGATGCAACCTAGTTCTCTATAACCGAAGCTCCGATGCCAATCTGTCACACCCCCAAATTACCTGTTTTGCAGCGGAATGGAATTCCCGGGGATTGACTGTCATAGCATCACAATCGCAGTTATATTGAACGACCTAAAGTGTCGTTTGGAAAACACATCGTTTGATTTAAAAAACAATCAGAGTTTACAAAATGTAGGTCCCAAATGAAAATCATCATGTGCGGAAATAAGTTTGTTACAATTCAAACGATGTTTTAAAGTATGTAAAACCCAAGTGAGACGCGTCGTCACCGCGACTCTAAGATGTGTCCACATGCATGCCATGAAGTGAATGCCTTAGATACCTGAGATAAAACATGCTAAAAAGTGTCAACACAAAGGTTGAGTGAGTTCATAGAGTTTGTGTTGAAAAGTAATGCCTTTCAAAATCGTTTATGCAGCAAAGGCATTGTAAATCCACCCAGTTCCAAGTTCCGCCCATACAAAACTTGCAACCTGTGTGTTCACAACCCACTGCCAAAATGTGTAAAGTTTATGTTCAAGTGCATGATGCCAAATGAATTCACATTATAGTGCATGACTTAATGTATCAATAGTTCAATGAAAATCCCAAGACATTCAGCTCAATGATGTTCCCAAGACATTCAGCTCAATGATAATCCCAAGACATTCAGCTCAATGATAATCCCAAGACATTCAACTCAATGATAATCCCAAGACATTCAGCTCAATGATAATCCCAAGACATTCAACTCAATGATAATCCCAAGACATTCAGTTCCATGATTTATGATATAGGATATGACTAAACATTCAATTCAGATAAACACATAGTTTTGCAAATAGACATGAATGTCATAAAAGTTGATGAGCATGTATCTTCCCCAAAAGTAGTATAAAAACAATTAAAAGTGGGGCTATGAAAACTCACTTGATTAATTGGTATGATGACAAGAGTGAGTACACCGAAATGTAGCGTGATACATTAACCTTGACCTATTATGAATGATATGATACGTAATGAGTTATGATGTAATGTTATGCATGCATTTCGTATGTTATTTATACCATTTGCGAGTTTTGAAAATAATACTTATCGTCGAAAAATACTCTTTTGACGTCTTGACCATTCTTAAATCACTTTACAAGTATTTACGTCAAAATGTCATCCTACTATAGTTTCGTAATGATTTATTGTGAAATTTTAACTTTTCGTCGTAAAATAATGTCGTCGGAAATTTCATGAAAGTGACAAAAATGGCTTTGAAAAACTAGTCGTAAAATGGTGTACGTCAAACGTTAGGAAACGAACTCGACGGTTTTGGAAAGCTTGTATCAAAATCTAGAAGTTTTAGTACATGAGTTTTCGTCATAGAGGTCTCGAACATAAAGATAATAGAGGCTAAATATGGTGATTTTGTCCAAATGTGGTTTAAAAGTGAGTTTCGGCAAAGTTTAAGCAACCGTAAATAATTCATTACAACTCCGCTATACAAACGGTTGGTCATTTTAGAAACTATGCTTGGTGATCTCGATTTTATTAAAAGACATCTCGTTACGAAAAGTTCCACATCAACGTTAAAAATAGCCTTCAATATGGTCATTTTAGTTACCGTAACACTTATCTCGTAAAAATAATATAGTTTTTCTAAAAATAATAGTTACGGCAATTTTATGAAAACGTGTATATCTTAGTCGTTTCAAATCCGTTTTCTACGTATTATACGTCCTTAGCTTCGTATCAAAGTATACTAATATATTTTTGATAAGTCGAAATAATTTGTAAAGCTTAGGACTCGTTTTTGACTCGTACAAAACTAAAATAGGTTGCTGAAATTTCAGAAAAATATATATTTCGTCGTCAAACTTGAAAAATTCATAACTTCTTCGTTATAACTCCGTTTTAATCCGTTCAAGCGGCCACGGATTCGTTTTAAAGTATATTTTCTAAATATCAAGACCAAAAATTCGTGCCTACTGTCGGATTTTCCATAAAAATAAAACAAGGACAGAACACTTTTTATACTTATTGAAAATAGTTTTTCTCGTACTAAACCTATTCCAATCCCTTCAAATCAACTCCAAAGCTATTCTAATCCTACCATACACCTTCTTAGGGTGTCATGGGTTTCTAAACATCATCAAGACCAATATATACCAAGGGAATAATTATAGGATGACTTTATATGTATAAAACTCTAAAAATCAAAGAATAAATGGTATAAACAACAATAAGTCATGCATGTTTGCTCCAAATATGAAGAAATACTTATGAAATGATAAGGAAAAATGAAAAATGTAAATGATATGCTTACAAGTAAACTTGATGAGGTGATTAGAACAAAGGTTTAACCTAAACACCCTAGGTTTTTATTTCAAAACCTTAATAAGAGTGTGATTCTAGATTGTTTATGCTTGCTTGAGAAATTTTTGGATGATCCCTTTGTAACACCTTCTATGGCCGGTTTTTGGTGATGAGGAACAAGAGAGAAAAAGCTTTTTACTAATACTTGTGAATTATTGAAAGTAAATGAATGAAATGAGGTGAAGTAATAATTTTGGAGTATAGATATAAACTATCAAAGAAGATTTTTCAACAACCATTAAATGCCACCCTCCCCTTGGTCGGCCAAGGGGGAGGGATTTGGTAAAAATATATATATATATTTTTTTTTAAATGTATTATGTAAAACTTGTGTAAGTAAATTGTAAGTGTATAGAGATGAATGGTAACTTATACATATATTTGTGGAATTAGAGTAGTTTTAGCTAAGAATAGTTTTTAAGGGATCAAAGTAAGGTATTTTGTAGTTATAAAAATTGTAAAAATACATTTCTTGTAAAATTTGAGTGATATAATAATTATCGTGTAGTTTTTAAGAAAAAGTGTCGTAATAATATAAATTCAACGATTTATATACAAAATAAATTTAAAACACTAGGTAAACTCAAAATATAGTTTTTATAAACTAAATGTAAGTATAAAAATATATCGGGATCATTTTTAGAAGTAACGGATTAAATATTCAAAATAATAACTCACGCGATAACGTTTATTTAATATAAAATTTACGCGGTTAAGGTGAAATGAAATGTCATGAACGAACTAATATGATGCAAATGATGTTAATGAAATGTAGACTAAACTTAGTCCCTATGAAATGGTCGTGATGATATGATCATGAATTCGCCGCTAAACCATTAAGGTTACGCGAATTTGGAACACGCAAACCTAGTTTACGATAAATGTTGAAATAGTGAAGCATGAATTGTTTTGAGAAATGACCTGAAAGTACGAGGTGTCACAAAAATTGTCTAGGTGAGCTTGGATCTCTACTTGATATTGTGGGTGGTCTTCCCACATGGACTCATCAATATCCTCAATATGTGGGGAAAATGAGTGAGGTGGTAAAGCATGATCTCCATATAGTAGCCCATGGATTTCGTCGTGGATTGGTTGTAAAAGTAGGGGTCTAGGTTCATCTTGAAAAGGCTCATTTGGCATAAAGGATACCCTTGGAAGTTCATGAGCAATACGCTCAGCAAAAAGATGGAAGAGGTGGTGGATTTGTTGTCCTAGGTGGTATGTCATCCAAATCATCGGCAAAAGGATGAGGGGATGTTGGTGGCGTTGTTCAAAGTTCAAGTGGTATAAGTTTTAGAGACTATGGTGGTGAAGGTGTTTTGGATGGTTGTAATGGAGCCGCTGGTGGTGAGGTGACAATTGGTGTTTTTGTTGGTGGTGGAGTAGTCACAATGATGGTTGATTTTGGTTGTGGAGTTGGATTACTTAAGCTTAGGAAGTTCTCATCTCTAATGGGTGATGAGATGTTGAGCGGTGAAGAGTCTGATGATGAGGAGTTCTAGTTGACGAAGCAACACGGACGTACACTATTCTAGCGGTTTTATCAAGTGGCTTGTTTGAAGGAGATGAGGTTGAGGATTTAGTCATTTTGACTTTACTTAAGAGATTCTAAGAGTAAGGAGAAATGGTAGTGAAGATGTGAAAAATACCATCCTGAAAGTGTTTAATTTATAAAGCTAAGGATTCATGGATAATTGTGTTTGATTTGATGTTAATCCATACAAAGATGCTGGTTTGTAATCAGATGAAGGTGTTTAATAACATTTCAAGTCATCCTAAGTCAATCCATTTAGAATGTGTTGAGTAAGATATGAAAGATATGCAATAAATGAACTTCAATCATTGCAAAATCCTGGAAATAAGATAGCCACCGATTGCAAGGAACCAAATTTTTAGTTCCTTCCTTTATGCAGAAAGGTAACTTGAGTGAATTTTGAGAAATTTCAAATTATGGTGGGAAGAAGGATAGCTCGTGACTAACACAAAGTAGGAGTTGAACGTGAGTCTAACTTGAAGACTCTGGAATAAAGAGAAGTGCTTACTGGGAGACAACTCGGAGATTTTTATTTACTGTTTCAGTTTCGAGTCTGTCAGACCCGTACGTCGATATGGCGCATCTCTGATAAAGGATGCGGCGTAACGATCGTACTGATCATATCTATCTTTTACTTTTCTGCACATTTATTTTAATCTTGAACTTTAAACTTTCTGTTAGATGGTTTTTGATACGGCGCATCCTGGTTTGGGATGCGGCACATCACATCTGATTCCTTATTGATTTTAATGTTTTATCCTAGGCTCGATACGGCGTATGTTAGTTAATAAGGTACAACGTATCAACTGACCTTATGAATTTATAGTTTATTTTTCTTTTTGGCAAACCATGAATTAATCGTAAAAGCACTAGCTGCGATTTCTTATGCATTTATACATGTTAAGTGGTATTTATACGAAGGAAACTGAGGTGTACAAACTACCTTGTATTTTCTGTGTGCACCATTCATGGAGGCTTGAACGCCCTTCAAACATAGAAAATAAAAAGTTGCTCACAAACGCATCATGGAGGATCATACCGAGCAAATCTCAAGGGAGTTTCCCGTTCTAATTCTTCCTATTTCATGTTTTAATTTTATTTTACACAACAAGGACGTTGTTTATCTTAAGTGGGGGATGGAGAATTAGAACATGTTACTTGTCCTTATTTTTCAAAAATATGCTTAATTTGATTTTAATATATGCTAAATTTCAAATTTTTCTAGCATGTTTTTGTGAAATCAAAGTTGCATGACCGCACACATAACCCTTAATTCCATATTGTGATGATTTAGCCTTATCCGTTTCCAATATTTTACCCAAATTCCACAAAAATATGAGTGTGTGACTTGTAAACTTTAGAACTTGGCTTGGATACTATTCGAGACCACCATAATGAGTATTATTAATTTAATTGGAGTAACTTATCTATACAGGTAAATTTCTATGATTAAACTCAAAAAGCCTTTTTATGGTTTTATTAACTAACTACACTGGTTAGTTAACCCCTGTATAAACCTTTTTGTTACTCTCTTTTTTAGAGTAAGATACCCCAAGAAAAACCCTCAGAGCCATTCCTTTTGTTTCATACACCCAAATATATGTTTCGTTACACCTATACATCTTAGCCTACCCTGTAGATTGAGTCCGTGGTTAGTTACTTTTTATAAAGTGTGTATTTCCTTTGTTTTCGTGTATGTTTCTTATCATGGATAGGTCAGGAATTGCACATCGCAATGGGTGTGTCTCTTGTCTAAGTATTGGTCGAGAATTGCACAATGCAATGGGAATTTGATAGTAGTAGTTTTTGATTTTCTTGTGTTTTCTATTATCACTATTATTTTCATATCTGATGTATTGAAAGTATGGAAACATTATCCAGATGTATTATGATGGTGATATGGTGAAGTTTTACACCATGAGTTTTATTTGGTTAAAAAATAACTAAAAAAAAAGAAAAGATGAGAGAGAGAGAGAGAGAGAGAGAGAGAGAGAGAGAACGAGGAAAGTGAGATAGTCGGTTTGTAAAAGCTTAACTGAAGTTATATTATACGATGATCGATTATTTGTTGGTACAATTATAAACCAACGATGTAGATTTATGTATTAGTGGAGATATCGCCGCTATTTGTTGTACTATATTTATGGATTGCAAGGGAGTTGGTTGTAATGGAAACGCCAACTAAGGTTTATTTTTTAATTGAGTCATCATTGATTCTAATTCATGTCTACCTATTAAAGTGTGAGTTTCTATGTTAAAGCGTGAGTTAGTCTATGATTTGTGTCTTTTTCAAGGGAAGGTCGGGAAGTGATTAACCACATTGTTTCATTTGTATGGACTTAATCTATTTCTTTTGTGATTTTTTGTTACCACATATATTAGTTGAGTGATTTGAATGGTTTCATTTTCCTATTTTGTGATTTTATGTATCTTAAACACTTAGAGGAATGTGAAAACCATTGCCTGACTTTAAAGAATACGCTGTATGGAATTCTTCCATGCGCCGTATATGAAACCTTGGTCAACACAAAGATCTGACTTATCTGCTCAGGATACACCGGATAAACTCTATGACAAGCACCGTATCAACCTGAAGATTTCACCACGTAATTCCAAGATTAGAAGATACATATGCCGTATGAAGACTGAAGATCTGTCGTATCTTAAAGCGGTGTACGAATGTTCCAAAATAAAATAATCTTAGACCCCACGTGAAGTTACCTAGATATAGCGTATCGAACAAATTGATACACCGTTTCGTTTCCGTTTCCAGGAACTATAAATGCTGGATCGGCAACCTCATTCAAAAAAGATCATATACCTAGTACCGAAGACCAGAGGAAGAGGGCGACGACCAGACCACAGTAGACACAACCAGAAGAAGAATTCAGAGGCATAAGTAGGTTCTGCTAGTACTTTAATTCATAAATAGATTCGTTTATTTGTATTAGTACTCTTTAATCCATCAGGACTGTGTGCCTTGTCACCGCCATATGACTCGCATTTAATCTATTTTCCCATTGATTAAAGTATATTTGATGTTTATTTGGTTTATTAATTCTAGTGTTTTGTTTACATATTGAGTTTATCGTAGCTTGTTTGCACTGCGATACACCTCCCACCATTTCTTCATTAACATCTTAGGATAGTTGATGTAAGCCCTAATAGGATAAATAATACATAAACTTAGTAATAATTAAGTGTTTACACGCCTGTGTTAAGCAACCAACAAGAGAGAATAGATTTTAGTACTCATCCTATATAACTAGCAATTAAACGAAGTTACAATCTACTTATCTTTTGGCCATTCCTCTTATTTTCCATTTGTATTCTATCTATGTATGTGTGTGTCTATCGTCTTGTTAACGTTATTTACGGTTTACTTAATCTACACAATCATGCTAGGCTGAAAACCCCCCTTGCGTTAGATTAGGTTTAGATAGATTAACCTTAGAATTAAAATACTGATAGATATTTAAGTGTTAACGTTCCACTCTTAGTGATCGACACTCTACTTACCAACTAAACTACACTGATCGGGTATACTGCTCGTTAGCGTTTGTTATATGACAAGTCAGCTAAATATAAATGTAAAACTTGATAACAATAAATTTTCCTATACACAACAAAAACACAGCAGTCATCGTCCTACTAACTCCACCTAATCTAAACCTAAACCTTGCCGCATAATCAAGCGTCTCATATGCTGGGTTATATGAAAAAGTGGAATAGAACTTGAGAATCAGCTCCCTAACCAAAGGTCCAGTGACTGCAAACAATCTACTCCAAACATATGAAATTAAAAACCTCATCTCCATGCTCATCAAAGTGTACCATCCTTAGCCTATCTATCACACCCATGTGTATCTCCCTCAATCACATCAGCCAACTTACCCAAATCTAGTACCTCAACCTATAGCACATCCTTTTTTTTAGCAACCCGAGTCTCTCCTCATACATATCTCTCTATCCGTCAGTAATGCCCTCTTAGTCAAATCGTAAAAAAAGGTGTCTTTAAGGAGCTGGTGGAAGAGCCATATCATAAAAGTAAGATATGAATATCAGCTCAATGAATAAAAAAATATATGACTATCCTACTATTTAATAAATACGCCATATGAAAGTTGACAATACGGTGTATAAGCTCATATGGCGTATAGGTCAAATACACCATATAACCCAACCATCACTTAATTCAAAAAATATGATGTGAACAAAAGCTATGTTTTAGTGACCAAAAGATTAGAAGCATTCCTAAATAATAGCCATCCTATTCCGCACATTATCGTACGCGCAGTACCCAAAAGAATTGCGAACACAAGCCCTAACCAATCACCCTAGTCATAGCATGCCAATATTCCCTAATCAATAAACACAATCGCAACCAAAACCAAACCCGATTTAGAACAAGCATTAACAACCCTAAAAAAATTCTAAAACCCTAAAAATCTCAATTAGTCGAAAATAATAATGAAATGGGTTATATTATTACCTTATTAGTCTTGATGGATCAGATAATCAAGGAAAATAGAGAGTGTATGATTTATGAGTGTGTGTGCAATATGAGTGTGTGTGTTTAGTTTTGAATATATGAAATGAGAATTGAAAATAAAAAGTGTATGATTTATGAGTGTGTGTGCAATATGAGTGTGTGTAATTAGTTTTGAATGTATGAAATGAGAATCTGCCGTATTGGGGGATTAAATGATTGAATTTGATATGGCGTATCCATATATGTTAATAACTCCATATTTAAATTAATTGCGTAAGAGTTAAAATATTTTAATAATCCATACGCCATATCACTTTTTAAACAATACGTCGTATGTTTTTATCTCTTTTTAACTTATTATTTATTATTACCATTTTTTAGTATACTTTTTTATATTGTTTTATTTAAATAACTTATCTGGAAGTCTTCGTTCGAGATAGAATATTGTTTTCATTGTCAGAATATCTTCGACCGTCACTTTTTCTTATCGTCGTTAAGTTCAAATTTCTATCTTTCTGACCGTGTCAAAATTATGTGGGCGCCATCTTTGATTGTTATGCTTGCACCCTTGTGTTTTCGAAATGGTCTGACTTTGTTATGATCATACCAGCTCCTGTTTTCTTCAAAAGCTTTTTCTTTTGAATTTTGATCCTGAGTATCCCATTGCTGGTTTTCCCAGTTAGAGTGATCGTTGGTGATTTCCTTATTCCCATAAATCCTTTGTTCCATTATTACCTCAAGTTTATCGATGATGGATATATTCCTTCTCTTTCTTTCCTGATCACGATTAATAAAGGCGTTTATTCTTCTTTCGGAGAGAGGTTAACATTTTTTAGCATTGTCCTTATTATGTTGATTCCTCTGCTCTTCCTGTTTTTTTCTCTTATCTTTAGTTGTCCTATTTTATATTGTTTTTTGTTGATCCTTGGGTTTAGACTGTGTATTTGGTGGGTTAACTAATGGTGTTTTCTTTCTCAATCATTCTGGATAGGGAATTGGTGGTTGAAAATATGTTACAGGAGGATCTTCATAAGGAAAAGTAATATTAGTTATCTCTAGTGTACCAATTTGATAATCCGGTTCGTCATCTGCCCATTCCTTAAGTTCTTTAAGAAAGCGGCAGCTTCCTCACTTGTTTTTCTTGAGTCCTTCAAAATCATGTTTAAAGTTGTCACAAGGTAAATTCTTATTTTCCCATCCTCTTATGATCTATGTTCCCAATATGGTTATCAAGAACCCACACTTTTTCTTTATCGAAACAACTATTTAGCGAGTTATCACATTCTACTTGGCTTGCTTCCCAAGACTGTATTGTCAACATTTTTTTCTTACCTTGTTAATCCTATCCTGAATTACTTCCAATTCATCTTTTACTTCCCGTTTCAACTTCCTGTTTCTCCACATGATCATTAGTTTACCAGTTTCTAGAGTGATATGCCATTAGCTGAATGGTGTCTTTGGCGTCCTTAACACTTCTCTTAAAGATAGGTCCTTGACAATCTAGTGATTTCCTAGAGGTTACGTCCAATCCTTTATAGAATATTATCACTTCTTGCATTACAGTTAAATTATGTTACGGGCACGCAAAAAGTAAGTCATTAAACATGGCCCATGCCTCACTCAATGTTTCTTCTAGATACTGCTGTAAATTGTTGATTTCTTGTATTTTCTTAGCAGTTTGCAAAGGTGAGCCATACTTCATCAGAAATTTGGTTTTTAATTCAGCCCAAGTAGTAATGCTTACAGCTGGTATAGTCTTAACCATCGACTTGCATGGCCAGTAAGTGTCTTAGGGAAGATACGCAGCATTACATGGTCTTGACTCACATCAGTTGAGTGAAACAAATAAAAAATCTCTAGCACTTCATCAATGTGCTCATTAGCATTCTCCAACCCAGATCCACTCAATTTATTCTCACAAAGTTCCTTGAGAATTTGGCCATTTAGTTCAAATGAAACATCTTCTTTGAAAGCTGGCCTTACATTCCCGGGCCAGTGTTGTCCTGAGTTTGAGCCATGTACTCCTCAATCGTAAGCACCATAGTGATTCCTAGTATTATACAAAAACTAATAGTAGAAAATGTAATGAATAAAGTAAATAATAGAACCTAAATACAAAAAATAAAATGTTTTTGGTGTTACCGCTCACCTAATACATCGTATACAAAAACTGTATACGTCGTATATAAAAACTGTATACGTCTTATTCAATCTTAACACAATACGGTGGATCCCAATCACTCAGAATATTAATACTGTACTAAAACCGATACGGTGTATCAAAGTTAATTAATACACCGTATAGATAATTAATAACGATTTTTAAAATTTTTATGTTTTATTTAGAAAATTTTTAATATAAAATAAACAAATTACTGAATTAAGAAATTGAAAATTAAAATTAAACTAGATAACTAATCTTCTTCAGCAATGTATCGCCGAATGCAATAAAAAATACGTCTATTAGTATTTCGAGTAATGTGCCATATCCAATGGTGGATACGCCGTATCAACAACCTGAGACAGAAAATAGTTAACAAACAGAAAACACAAAGATACTAAAAACACAAATAAAAACTAAACTAATCTAACAAGAATACCACACACACTAAATTAATCTTAAACTAAACTATTTCTCGGAAGTGTAACACCCCGAAAATACGGTCTAGCAGAAGCATACGAACCTTTGGGTGTTACAATCTAGGTATCACAACATAAGGTACAAAGAACGTTTTTTATTCCATTTGTTTAGAAGAAGATTCATTAATTGAAAACATTAAGTTTACATTACTGAAAGTAGTGCAGAAATAGGCCCAAAAGATAATTAAAGCGGTCCCGTTTATTCATCAGAGTTGCCTATGACCATGCCCCTTGCCAAGCGTCTTCCAATAGTGAGCTATCGCCTTAAAACTGAG
This sequence comes from Chrysanthemum makinoi, assembly GCA_910596185.1. Taxonomy (NCBI): domain Eukaryota; kingdom Viridiplantae; phylum Streptophyta; class Magnoliopsida; order Asterales; family Asteraceae; genus Chrysanthemum; species Chrysanthemum makinoi. Next base: position 163,932,758 of record OU343217.1, on the reverse strand, counting down.
AACACATGCTAAAAAATTCAGCTTACGCTGGTGAGTTCATAGAGTTTAGTTATAAAAGTAGTAGTGGACCTGATAGAGTTTAATTGCTACATGCGACTAAGGCAGATATCTAATAAACATTCCAACCATCGATCAATCAATCCATAATCTATCCAATCAATAGTCAATCTAATCAATAATCAATCCAAAACAATAATCTATCAATTCATTAATCCTTAACACGTTTGAGATCTCAATGCAGGGCCCCGAGCGACTCTAGCCAGCACAGTCGTAGCATGGCCTGGAACACAAGCTACCCTAGACTAGGTCGATCTATTCTTAGCTAGGCATGGCGTTATAGCATAGAGATGCTACCCTAGTCTAAGTCAACAAATGTCGCATGTCTAACCTTTCCTAGTCAACACATTAGCAATTCAAAATAATAGTGGCAGGTTCAAGAAATAGTTTGCATTCCCATAAACACGTAAAACATTCAATTACCAAAACAAATATAAAAAACAACAGTCATTCCAAATAATATTCACATATCCAGTTATAGTTTGTTAAAAAGCAGCATGTATTCTCCCCCAAAATAGTCATGAAAACTTTAGAAAAGAGGGGCTATGAAACTCACCTTAGCCACAACAATGCACTATTCACTATTGACACGACTGACATCTAAAGCTAATCTCCATGGCATCCGGAAGAATGTACGACGAGTACGATAAAATAGAACTGACGCAACCTAATGCGTATACAAAAATCTTAAAATACAGATCACACAATACATAAATTTATAAAAGTAATGTGTCGTAGTTTTCGTGGATCATTCGTGTTATTACTTTCAAAAGTCCATTATCGTTTCCAAAAGTTTATAGTTATTATCTCAAAAGTTTAGTTTTAACGTTTCATGTGGTGGTAAGAAACATAGACACGACGTACAACTCACGCGAAAGAGGAGAAGACATCGACACAATCGAGACATACCAACTAGAACGCACGCCAACAAGAAAAGACATCGACAAAGCCAAGAAATACTGACAATACTCAAGCTAGTCAAAGACTCGGAAACGACGACAACTATTTATGTAACATAAATAGGTTAATTGATAAGTTTCGGCGATTTACCCAATAATCCCCAATCGTACATGTTTAATAATAAAAGACAAGTTTCCATTTATCGCTCAATTAATAAAGGTTTCTCAATTGTTATTCATAATTATACAAGTTTATAAGAAAGTACTTCATATAAGGTATATTAAGTAGTGTACTATAAATGACACGTTCGTTCATTCCAATGTTCCCAAACCATTAAGACTTTAATAAGTTATCTTATCGAAATAATATTTCCAAACAAGTTTATAAAAGCTAATATGTGTTATAAAACACGAGTTACCATCGTATTTAATAAGGGTTTTTAATGGATTAAACCATATCCGTCAATAATATATAGTTATATAATTCAATACCAGCATAAATGTGAAAACGGAATATTTAGTTTTATCGCAAAACAAATATATTAAACTCATTTAAACCAAAACGTTTAATAAAATATAACATACTAATCAATATAACTTGTTATCAATAGTTATTCCAATTTTATAAACCGTATTAAATCTTATAACATATATGTAATATCCGTTACTAATTATATATCAAGTCGTTATTTCTTAACGTTTATCACCAACTTTTACTAGTGCTATCGTTATTAAATCAAGTCTAATATCACGATAGTTTTATTCCGATATTATCGGGGAATTGATTTGCTACAATATCTAGTCGTTACGTATATATTTATACACATGTAGTTAACCCATCGTCTTATACCGTTATCCATTTTACTTGTTTTAATGTTCCTTGTTAACAACGTTTACGACTTATAACAATTATCGAGTTTTGTTGAATTGTACTCGTAACCAAAATAGCGCAACCATCATCAAGTCAAGTGTAACCAATAAGTTAAACCAAGACAACCCAACCATCATCTATTGATTTTAAAAATTAGTAAAAACCTTTGGATGCCAATTAACAATTTCTTAATAATCTTTAAGAATTACTCAAGTCTAAGGTCAAACCCGAGACCCACCTAGGTCAACCCGACCCGACTCGTAACCGAGTCCACTGACTCGAGTCAGTGACTGAGTCAACTCGACACAAGACTGAAATAACAACCAAACAAACACCTTAAACTTTCTTCATTTCACACTAATCGTGGTACAATTATTCTTATCTCCTTAATTTGTTTTAAATTTGATTCTTACCCTTGAAAACGTCATGTGTGTAACTGTTAAAACGAATATATCTCAACCCACGACTAAGTTAAACTCGACACCACTTATACCCTTATCACCATACGAATCTGAGACCATAAATAAATCCGAATCACGATTTAGAGGTTCACAACAGTTTTTAATTCGTTTCATACGTGCTTTATAAAACTTATTTATTAATTGTTATCCACGAAACTTTAAACGAATACACATGGTTAAATAAATAAACGAATGACAAAATAAGGGTTGTGGGTGTCAGCTTACCCACAAAACAGTGAGAAAGAAGAGAAAGAGATGAGGAGATGGAGGAGGTGGCCACATCCGTGGCTGTGGTGGTTTCACGATCACCACCGGTAAAACCCTAACACTAAACAGCCATTAACACTCGTACAAACGTTTTTGAAAACGTGTACCGTGTAAACCCTAATTATTTGAACCTTAAAATTCAGATTTAGGGCGCGTGCGAATGAATTGAGGTGTGTGTTGTATGAAATTAGAATCACGAGAACCCGATCTATAAGATGGAAGTGGTGGTGTATTATTTGATGGTCGCCGAAATTTGGCCGGAAAACTTGACGGCGCCGGAACCCTAATATAGGGAAATTGGTGGAATTGGGGAAATTGGTGAGGGTTGGGGGTATTTATACCCATGGAGGGATCAAACTTGTAAAATAGAAAGTGTAGGGGCGACTATGAAATTTTCTCAAGGGACCCTTGTTGTAACTTTTCAAAACTCTCGTCATATTATGTTCGAGGCTCGTTTGGACTAGAAAACAAGGGATTCATGACACGGGAGTTATGCCATTATTTTTAAAGTAATATTTACAATAAAAACGATATATAATACGACTCGTATCTCAATTTTGTTAAAAACGATCGCTCTAATTGATGTTGTGGAAAACTAGAATGGGGGGTTGAATAGTTTTGCCGATTTTAAGTTAGTTTCTAAAAAATTTAGATTCGATGTTATGTGAAATCGTATGGATGAAGATAAAGTATAGATCTAAGAGTAATGCAAGTAAAGAAAGTAAAGTAAGGAATACAAATGACACAACCGATTTATAGTGGTTCGGCTACAAGGACACCTTCCTTGCCCTACTCCACTCCCCGAGTAACCTACTCGAGAGTTCAAGCACTATGTCAAAAAACTCCTTCAACTTGGCGGAGAAGCCTTCACAACGTTTCTTACACCTTTTTCTGGTACAAAGCTAAATACCGAGTCCGTAACACGGAGGACCAAACCAACACAACTATTACACAACAAATATGTGAAATATCAAGTACAAGATCTTTGCTACAAAAATCTTGTGGATGAAAAAACCAATCAAGGACCCCTTGCTTGGATGACTTGGAGAAAGTTCATGATCTCGCCTTAGAGAAGGACCTATATGAGAATCACAACAGAAGAAAGAAGAACAACTCTCTAGATCAAGTGATCTTTTGTTAGAAGAGTGTAAGAATATCTGAGAGAGTTAGTAAGAAGAGGGGTGGAGAGAAATGAAGAAATGGCACTCTATTTATAGGCGAAATCTTTCCTACTCTTGCACGGATCCCACGGATCCCTTGCTTAAGGGATCCGTCCAGTGTAACTCCAAGGATCCGTGAGACGCTCCTCTTTGCCCATGGGTTTTTTGGTTATGGGTCATGGGTCATGGGTTATGGGTTGGTCCATGGGTATTTCATTAGATACAATGTTTCTAATAGATGTAGTGCATCTAGTGAAATGGATATGGGTCAATACCATGGGTTGTGGATATGCTCCATGGGTTGTGGTTTTTACCCATCCTAATAAACTATTACAACAAATGATTTATTACAACAATTTGTATTAAATGACTATATGTATCGTTATAATTTTACTTATGATAACATTATATTTGTTATCAACAAAACACAAAGATATCGCTAAATATTAATAAACGTTTTTACGGTTTATTTGTATTAACAATCTCCCCCTTTTTGTTGATGACAAAACATAATGTTATGATGAGTAAAACTTAAGATTAGATGTATGTTTTGAAAGCCTAAGTTTTACTTCTTCTCCCCCTTTTTTTCGAAACAAAAAGTTACCCGAACAAAGAGATAAAATGTGGTAAAATGGTCCACGTATCTGTAACTCCCCCTTGACGGTAGCTCCCCCTAGAATGGGGTATCAAGTGAGAAAAATTAAAAAAAAAAAAAAAAAACTACAAAGAAAAAGGTTAGTAGTAACATGCATAAATAATCTTGTGATTGACGAGAATCAAGATTGGGATCCAAGGTATGTAAACAAGGTCTTGTAATAAAAAAACAAAATGTAGTGGTATTTATGCCACATACAAGCATGTAAAAGTAAGAAATGACTCAAAAGGAAAATACTAAAAGTAATAAAAATGATTCCTTCCATGCTTGCATAAGGTTATGGATGGAAGTTTTGGTGAGTAATTGATACGCATACAACGCGCGTTCGGGGTCAAAGGAACTTCCTTTTCGTCTAGCAAGTTTTTCAACACCCTAAGCAGTGAACCTAATCGTTGTAGTGTAGTATTAGGGTAAGCCTCGGGAATTGATATCGTTCTCTAGGGGAATAGGAATGCTAGTGAGAAATTACTACGCTAAGGTTGGGGTTGAGAAGATTATTTTTTATTCTTTTTTATATTTTTTTAGAAAATTGAAATGTACGAATCTCGGGGTATTGGATTTGGGGGTTTGGTATTTCTACCGATTACTCTAGTATTCTAATTATCTAATTAACTAAGCTAAGGTGAGGGTAGTCTATGTCTATTGTTTTGTGCTCTTATGATGATTTAAAGATGTGTTTACCTAGATGTTATTACTCCCTAGTTATCTCCTATTGATGGTTGAATTGTCACGTCCTTATTCTTATCGCGTTGTGTCTTCTAAGGTCGTAGGGTATGCGTTTTTCCCTAACTCTTTGAGACTACCTTAAGGTTATTGCCTACGAAATCTATAGCATTCATAAACTAACTCTAATGTTACCTTTGGATGTTTAGCCTACAATAAATCTAGGTGATTATAAACCAATGTTCACAAAGATTACTCAAGCATTAAAAACACAACGAATGACCTATCTCAATACTAGGTCAATCACAATTAAGATAAGAGACAACCAATCAATATTCAATACCTAGGTTTCATAGATCTAAGCAAACACACAAGTAAATTAGCCGGACATGGAAAACATGCAAGGATACATACAAACAATTGAAGACATGATTGAATTAATGAAGTAAATCACTTATCTTGTTGTAAAATAGGGTATGGAACCCTAAGATACTGCCCAAGACAACCAAAGTTTGGTTTAGGTTTTACTCCACAAAACTACCTCTCTAAAAGTCTGAAAATTCAAATTCTATATATAGAGTTACAATATGCGACGGCGTCACTCTTTATTTCTGACGCCGTCAGATCGCCGCCATTAGGTTTTCGTCTTGGCCACGTCAACTTTGTGACGATGTCACCTTATGGTTGTGACGCCGTCGGCTTCATCTTCTGACGCCGTTGGAATCCAAATCTAGGCCGTCTGAGTTGTGACGCCCTACTCTTTAAAACCTGATGCCGTCAATTGCAAAATAGCAATTTGGCTTATGAGTCGTCTCAAAACGTGTTGCGACGGCGTCGCCATTTGGCTGTGAAGCCGTCACCTTCTGTTCCAGCAGCTTGAGTGTCTTGATTCTTGACTTTGGCCATTTTCTTCATAGTCGCGCCTTGTTGTCCGAATAAGTGTCATTTCAGCAATTTGCCTTCAGGAGACCTAAAAAGTGAAAAGGAACGAAATTAAGCAATAACGGATATAAAAGTGGTCGATTAAGGGCTTAAATGACCCCTCAAAAGTGTACCTTTTAAATCTTTATCAAATATCTCTACACTTGGTATTTGCTTTTAGCCAATTAATTTATAAGTTAGGAGTCATGAAGCATTAGTTTAGAATAATTCACAACACGTATAAGCCCCGCAAAAGTCATAACAAGCACGGAAATTACATACTAGCACCTCACAAGTGGTGTTTGGATACTATCATCTCACGGGTGTATATGAAATATATCAAGTTGGAAATGGAAGATAAACACTCATTAACCGGTCCTAGTACATAGATTACCATAGGCTTGAGACTAGATCAAACCTCCATTGCTTTTGGCGTAAGCACCTAGGAAAAACTATCCAAGAGGTCTTTTAAAGGGTTGTAACGTTAGGCTTACGGTAGGGAAACAAAGGATATGGTGCGATAGGCGATTTAGTGGTGGCAAGTCAAAAATGCGGAAGTTGTAGTGGAAAAGTTGGAAAAACATATCAAAGTCCGGAATGTTTGGAAGTGGTAGTGGAAAAGAACCTAGATGTTCTTGTAACACAATGGGAGCTAAAGGTGGTGAGGTTTCAAGGTCTTTGAAAATTGTGTTTGGAGAAGTGGGAGGTGTCAAAAAGACTAGTTCTTTTTGCTTTATTTGTTGAGATCTTATTGGAGTCTTAAGGAGTTCCAAAAGAGTGACCTTAGGTGGTGATTTGATGGGTGATGAAGTAGGTGTACTTTTTGGTGATGAAGGAGGTGCTATAATGGAAGCATCTTGTGGTGAATGAGTTGTTGGTGATGAACCATTTGATGATGGTTTTGCTAAGCAACAAGGCCGGATGCTAATCCGTGCGGATTTCCTAGATTTTGGTTGTGGTATTTTGGAAGGTGGGAGGACAAAATTTTGGATTTCTTGAAAGGGATTGTTTGCACTAGGTGATTCATCTAGGTTGGAAGTTCTTTTGGATGACATGATGATGTTTGTTTGTGAGGTTGAGAGTGATGAATATGCAAGCATTTTGGGAATCCTATTTATAGAAAAATAATGCATTGTAATGAATGCTTGACCCAAAATGTGGATTAAAATCTAATGATTAGATATGAATTTAAGGCATGTGATCATGAGAACACAAGCATTAAATGACATACTCTAAAAAAATGATGAAAATATTGAAGTTTTCATCCAAAAGTGAAAAAAAATAGAAGATAAAATTAGCTTCTATCTCACGGATCCTTCCCTTGAGGGATCCGTCCAGCATTAAGGCTGGGATCCGTGGTACTGGTGACTCAGGCAGCTCAAAATTTTCCTTTTGGAAACATTTGTGCCTAGTGTGTGCCTATATGCAAACCATTTGGAGTTGCGGTTATCTCGACTCCTAAAAAAGAAAAGAAAAATAAACTAGAAGTGAAAAAGCACATTATTATGTGAGATAACCCGAGTGCTCATAAATCATTATTGCTTAAATGAATGTACCCGAAAACATATATTTGTTATGTGTCTTCTTTAGCATTCAAAAGACATGAGATGCAATGAAAACGGGTTTTTACTTTGTATTAATAATGAAAAAGCGATTTGTCCTAGACGTGAGAAATGACTTTTCTGTAAATGATACGGGAAGAGGTATCCTTTTAGAAAACATTTTGAAAAGAGGTTTCTATGTGTGAATAAAAAAAAAATGTATGCAATTACGTGTTTGCAAAAGGTACTTATCTTGAAAATTAAGAGAAAACTATGCGTTATAAAAATTATCTTGGGTTTTGAAAATTCCTGTATTGCTTGTGAGTTGTGCGTGAAATAGAGATCCTAGACTCAGAAAGAAGAAGGCTAGTGTTTACATACCTTGTAGAGTTTAAAAGCTAATTACGACGATTGTTCCATGAGACCAAGACCAAGACGAAGTAGGTTGAATTGTTCACGCTTCAACGGTTTGGTGAGGACGTTGGCTATGTTGTCTTTGGACGCTACCTTCTCAATAGAGATGTTCCCCTTTTGAACATTGTCTCTTAAGAAGTGATGATGAATCTCTATATGGTTGGTGCGAGAATGCAATATCGGATTCTTGCTTAAGTCGATGGCACCTTTGTTGTCACATAGAATGGTTATGTCACTTAGATGAATGTCGTAGTCAACTAACGCTTGTTTCATCCATAGTGCTTATTGGCATGCTTTGCCGGCGGAGACATATTCGGCTTCGGTTGTTGATATGGCCAATGCCGTTTGCTTCTTTGAGAACCAAGATGTTAAACAACATCCCATAAACGTACATACCGCACTTGTACTTTTTCGGTCAACATAATCACCTGAATGGTCAGAATCTGCATATACAATTGTTTCTACCCCCGTACCCTTAGGATACCACAATCCTAATTGAGTTGTACCCTTAATGTATCTAAATATCCTTTTGACGGCTTCTAGATGTGATGTTTTAGGATCTTCTTGAAACCTAGCACATAGATAAACACTAAACATGATATCCGGCCGAATAGCCGTGAGGTAGAGAAGACTACCAATCATGCCACAATATTTTGTGTTATCAACGGATTCGCTGTCTTCATCTTTTGTGAGTTTAGTGTCGGATGACATTGGTGTCCTAATTGGTTTTAACTCTTCTAAACCGAATTTCTTTAACATCTCCTTTATGTATTTAGATTAATTAAAGAAGATACCATCTTCTCCTTGTTTGATTTGTAGACCAAGAAAGAAACTAAGTTCTCCCATCATACTCATCTTGAACTCGTCATGCATGATTTTAGAGAAATCATCACACATGTCTTGACAAGTAGATCCGAATATAATATCATCTACATATATTTGAACAATGATTATATGTGACTCTCTTTTTAAAGTAAAAAGTGTGTTATCAACTAACCCCATTGTGTAGTTGTGTTCGATTAAAAATGACTTGAGTCTATCATACTAAGCTTTTGGAGCTTGTTTAAGACCGTAAAGGGCTTTCTTTAGTTTATACACATGTTTAGGTTTTTCAAAATCAATGAAGCCCGGAGGTTGAGCTACATATACTTCTTCATTAATAAAACCATTTAGAAAAGCACTTTTGACATCCATTTGATAAAGCTTAAGATCATTAGCACAAGCATAAGCAATAAGTATTCTTATAGACTCTAATCTAGCCACGGGGGCATAGGTCTCATCAAAGTCTATTCCTTCTTGTTGATTATACCCTTGGGCAACAAGTCTAGCTTTGTTTCTAGACACTATACCGTTTGCATCTAACTTGTTTTTATATACCCATTTGGTTCCTATTATGGTTTGATTACTAGGTGGAGGAATGAGTGTCCAAACATCGTTAGAAACAAATTGATTTAACTCTTCTTGCATAGCCATTACCCAACTTTCATCTTTTATGGCTTCTTGTGTATTCTTAGGTTCTATGGTTGAGACAAAACAAAACAAGATACTTTGGTTTTGAACTTGAGACCTTAAGGTTCTTTCGTTTAGCTTTCCTATGACTTTATCTACGGGGTGATCTTTGGACTCTTTAATATTTATGATTTCATCATTTAAGGATTCTTCTTCTTCGTTTGTCTTTTTCTTTATTACAATAGCTTCACTTTCGACAATCTCGTCATCGACAAGAGGTGGATTAGGCTTGGGTGGACTTTCATCAAATTTTACGTTTAATGACTCTTCAACCTTCATTGTTTCTTTATTTAATATGACGTAAGCTTTGTTATTAGGAGAGTAACCTAAATAGATACCTTTAGTTGATTTAGGATCAAATTTTGTAAGGTAATCTTTAGTGTTAAGTAGAAAACATTTGCTACCAAAGACTCTAAAGTGATCTAACGTAGGCTTTTTGCCTCGAAATAACTCGTATGGAGTTTTACCTAAAAGTGGTCTAATTAAGACTCGATTAAGTATGTATGTTGAGGTATCAACGGCATTGCACCAAAACTTTTGAGGTATGGATTGCTCATTTAGCATGGTGCGACTCATTTCTTGTAGGGTTCTATTCTTCCTTTCAACTACCCCATTCGATTGTGGAGTGCGATGTCATACCCCCAAATTACCTGTTTTGCAGCGGAATGGAATTCCTGGGGATTGACTGTCATAGAATCACAATCACAGTTATATTGAACGACCTAAAGTGTCGTTTGAAAAGAACATCGTTTGATTTAATAAAACAATTAGAGTTTACAAAGTAGGTCCCAAATGAAAATCAACTTGTGCGGAAATAAGTTTGTTACAATTCAAACGATGTTTTAAAGTACGTAAAACCCAAGTGAGACGCGTCGTCATCGCGACACCATGATGTGTCCAAATGCATGCCATGAAGTGAATGCCTTAGATACCTGAGATAAAACATGCTAAAAAGTGTCAACACAAAGGTTGAGTGAGTTCATAGAGTTTGTGTTGAAATGTAAAGACTTTCAAAATCGGTTATGCAGCAAAGGCATTGTAAATCCACTCAGTTCCAAGTTCCGCCCATACAAAACTTGCAACCTGTGTGTTCACAACCCACTGCCAAAAGGTGCATAGTTTATGTTCAAGTGCATGATGTCAAATGAATTCACATTATAGTGCATGACTTAATGTATCGATAGTTCAATGAAAATCCCAATACATTCACTCAATGATGTTCCCAAGACATTTAGCTCAATAATAATCCCAAGACATTCAGCTCAATGATAATCCCAAGACATTCAGTTCCATGATAATCCCAAGACATTCAGCTCAATGATAATCCCAAGACATTCAGTTCCATGATTTATGATGTAGGATATGACTAAACATTCAGTTCAGATAAACATGTAGTTTCAAATAATCATGAATGTCATAAAAGTTGATGAGCATGTATCTCCCCAAAGAGTTTAATAAAAACATTAAAACAATTGAAAATGGGGCTATGGAAACTCACGGTAATTCATATAAGTTAAAGTACTTGTGAAAGTAAATGAAAACAGTTTGAGCATGTATCTCCCCCAAAAGTAGTATAAAAACAATTAAAAGTGGGGCTATGAAAACTCACTTGATGAAATGATGCGAAGACAAAAGTGAGTACACCGAGATGTAGTGTGATACGTTAATCTTGACCTATTATGAATGTTATGATACGCAATGAGTTATGATGTAATGTTATGCATGCATTTCGTATGTTATTTATACCATTTGTGAGTTTTGAAAAATAATACTTATCGTCGAAAAATACTCTTTTGACGTCTTGACCATTCTTAAATTACTTTACAAGTATTTACGTCAAAATGTCATCCTACAATGGTTTCGTAATGATTTATAGTGAAATTTTAACTTTTCGTCGTAAAATAAAGTCGTCGGAAATTTCATGAAAGTGACAAAAATGGCTTCGAAAAGCTAGTCGTAAAATGGTGTACGTCGAACGTTAGGAAACGAACTCAACGGTTTTGGAAAGCTTGTATCAAAATCTAGAAGTTTTAGTACATGAGTTTTCGTCATAGAGGTCTCGAACATAAAGATAATAGAGGTTAAATATGGTGATTTTGTCCAAATGTGGTTTAAAAGTGAGTTTCGGCAAAGTTTAAGCAACCGTAAATAATTTATTACAACTCCGCTATACAAACGGTTGGTCGTTTTGGAAAATATGCTTGATGATCTCGATTTTATTAGAAGACATTTCGTTACAAAAAGTTCTACGTCATCATTAAAAATAGCCTTCAATATGGTCATTTTGTTTACCGTAACACTTGTCTCGTAAAAATAATATAGTTTTTCTAAATATAATAATTACGGCAATTTTATAAAAACGTGCATATCTTAGTCGTTTCAAATCCGTCTTCATTATTATCGTCATTAGCTTCGTATCAAAGTATACTAATATATTTTTGATAAGTCGAAATAATTTATAAAGCTTAGGACTCGTTTTTGACTCGTACAAAACTAAAATAGGTTGCTGAAATTTCAGAAAATATATATTTAGTCGTCAAACTTGAAAAATTCATAACTTCTTCGTTATAACTCCGTTTTAATCCGTTCAAGCGGCCACGGATTCGTTTTAAAGTATATTTTCTAATTATCTAGGCCAAAAACTCATGTCTACTGTCGGATTTTCCAGAAAAACAAAATAAGATCAGACCACTTTATATACTTGTCGAAAATAGTTTTTCTCGTACTAAACCTATTCCAATCCCTTCAAATCAACTCCAAAGCTAATCTAATCCTACCATACACCTTCTTAGGGTGTCATGGGTTCCTAGACATCATCAAGACCAATATATACCAAGGGAATAATTATAGGATGACTTTATATATATATAACTCTAAAAATCATGAAAAATGGTATAAATCAACATAAGTCTTGCATGTTTGCTCCAAAATGAAAAGATAAATATGAAATGAAAAGGAACATGAAAAATGTAAATGATATGCTTACAAGTGACTATGATGAGGTGCAAAGAACCAAGGTTTAACCTAAACACCCTAGGTTTTTATTTCAAAACCTTAATAAGAGTGTAATTCTAGATTGTTTACTTGATCTTGTAAATTTTTTGATGATGATCTCTTGCACTCCTTATGTGGCCGGTTTTGGATGTAAGAACAAGAGAGAAAGAAGATTTTTATTGACTTGTGAATTATTGACTTGAAGGAAATGAATGAAGTTTATGTATAGATTTGGTTTTGTAGAAAAAAAAGCTACCCACCTTGACTACCTCCCCCCCCATGGCCGGATATGGGGGGATTGTGTTTCACAATATATTTTTTTTTTCTTTTATAATGTGTAATAAAATTGTGTAAGTAATAAGTTTGTGTAATAATAACTTGTATATAAAATGTTAGTGTATTTAAGGTAAATTTTTGATAAAAGAAATTTTTAATAGATCAAAGTAGAGTATAACGAGATCATAAAAATTGTAAAAATACATTCCTTGTAAAATTTGAGTGATATAATAATTATCGTGCAGTTTTTAAGAAAAACGTCGTAATAATATAAATTTAACGATTTATATACCAAATAAATTTAAAACACTAAGTAAACTCAAAATATTGTTTTTATAAACTACATGTGAGTATAAAAATATATCGGGATCATTTTTGGAAGTAGCGGATTAAATGTTCAAAATAATAATTTACGCGATAACGTTTATTTAATATGAAATTTACGCGTTTAATGTGAAATGCAAAGCCCATGCATGACTAGTATGATGAATGTAGAGTTTGAGAAATGACCAAAAATTGAGAATTGTGACATTCTTCCCATGTCAGCGGAATCACGTCCTCGTGATTCGATTAATGATACTATGGCCCAAAACGCGACAAGGGTTCTAAAAGTTTATGCTCATGTATGGTCTAAATGATTATGTCAATGCTCATGCATATAACGTGACTATATCCCATTCTAAAGACATGCTCCCTTATGATTAGGCTCGATGAGACAAGCTTTCCCATTCTCGAGCAAAATTTTCAAAAGACTTTTTGGTAACCGATTTTTACTTAATCCCACAACTCATCAAACAAGAACCGTCATACGATTAGGCTAAATCGGTTTAGGTAACAACTTGTTTCTAGCTTGATCTTTGCAACTCATCAAACAAGAACTGTCACGCGGATCAAACTGGAAACAAGTGGTTTGAAGAAAATCTCTTGAAAATTTGGCTCGATTACGGAATTGCTTACACATATGAGACTACTACTCCCTTCATTGCATTATTCTTCCTGAATTAGACATAGGTGATCAGGATATGTATAATTTAGGAGTAACTATGCAATGCTTGAACTAATCGTCTCATATGATGTTTGGTGTTGAGTCATAAGTTCGCATGTATAAGGAGTATGCACTTATAATGATATGATGAGATGCTATGATGATGTAGTTATAGTCTAGGGTCAATGATGAAACCTAGTTCTCTATACTGAAGCTCGATACCATCTGTCACACCCCCAAATTACCTGTTTTGCGGAATGGAATTCCTGGGGATTGACTGTCATAGCATCACAATCACAGTTATATTGAACGACCTAAAGTGTCGTTTGGAAAGAACATCGTTTGATTTAATAAAACAATCAGAGTTTACAAAGTAGGTCCCAAATGAAAATCAACTTGTGCGGAAATAAGTTTGTTACAATTCAAACGATGTTTTAAAGTACGTAAAACCCAAGTGAGACGCGTCGTCATCGCGACTCCATGATGTGTCCAAATGCATGCCATGAAGTGAATGCCTTAGATACCTGAGATAAAACATGCTAAAAAGTGTCAACACAAAGGTTGAGTGAGTTCATAGAGTTTGTGTTGAAATGTAAAGACTTTCAAAATCGGTTATGCAGCAAAGGCATTGTAAATCCACTCAGTTCCAAGTTCCGCCCATACAAAACTTGCAACCTGTGTGTTCACAACCCACTGCCAAAAGGTGCATAGTTTATGTTCAAGTGCATGATGTCAAATGAATTCACATTATAGTGCATGACTTAATGTATCGATAGTTCAATGAAAATCCCAAGACATTCAGCTCAATGATGTTCCCAAGACATTTAGCTCAATAATAATCCCAAGACATTCAGCTCAATGATAATCCCAAGACATTCAGTTCCATGATAATCCCAAGACATTCAGCTCAATGATAATCCCAAGACATTCAGTTCCATGATTTATGATGTAGGATATGACTAAACATTCAGTTCAGATAAACATGTAGTTTCAAATAATCATGAATGTCATAAAAGTTGATGAGCATGTATCTCCCCCAAAGAGTTTAATAAAAACATTAAAACAATTGAAAATGGGGCTATGGAAACTCACGGTAATTCATATAAGTTAAAGTACTTGTGAAAGTAAATGAAAACAGTTTGAGCATGTATCTCCCCCAAAAGTAGTACAAAACAATTGAAAGTGGGGCTATGAAAACTCACTTGATGAAATGATGCGAAGACAAAAGTGAGTACACCGAGATGTAGTGTGATACGTTAATCTTGACCTATTATGAATGTTATGATACTTAATGAGTTATGATGTAATGTTATGCATGCATTTCGTATGTTATTTATACCATTTGTGAGTTTTGAAAATAATACTTATCGTCGAAAAATACTCTTTTGACGTCTTGACCATTCTTAAATTACTTTACAAGTATTTACGTCAAAATGTCATCCTACAATGGTTTCGTAATGATTTATAGTGAAATTTTAACTTTTCGTCGTAAAATAAAGTCGTCGGAAATTTCATGAAAGTGACAAAAATGGCTTTGAAAAGCTAGTCGTAAAATGGTGTACGTCGAACGTTAGGAAACGAACTCAACGGTTTTGGAAAGCTTGTATCAAAATCTAGAAGTTTTAGTACATGAGTTTTCGTCATAGAGGTCTCGAACATAAAGATAATAGAGGTTAAATATGGTGATTTTGTCCAAATGTGGTTTAAAAGTGAGTTTCGGCAAAGTTTAAGCAACCGTAAATAATTTATTACAACTCCGCTATACAAACGGTTGGTCGTTTTGGAAAATATGCTTGATGATCTCGATTTTATTAGAAGACATTTCGTTACAAAAAGTTCTACGTCATCATTAAAAATAGCCTTCAATATGGTCATTTTGTTTACCGTAACACTTGTCTCGTAAAAATAATATAGTTTTTCTAAAAATAATAATTACGGCAATTTTATAAAAACGTGCATATCTTAGTCGTTTCAAATCCGTCTTCTACGTATTATACGTCCTTAGCTTCGTATCAAAGTATACTAATATATTTTTGATAAGTCGAAATAATTTATAAAGCTTAGGACTCGTTTTTGACTCGTACAAAATAAAAATAGGTTGCTGAAATTACAGAAAATATATATTTCGTCGTCAAACTTGAAAAATTCATAACTTCTTCGTTATAACTCCGTTTTAATCCGTTCAAGCGGCCACGGATTCGTTTTAAAGTATATTTTCTAATTATCTAGGCCAAAAACTCATGTCTACTGTCGGATTTTCCAGAAAAACAAAATAAGATCAGACCACTTTATATACTTGTCGAAAATAGTTTTTCTCGTACTAAACCTATTCCAATCCCTTCAAATCAACTCCAAAGCTAATCTAATCCTACCATACACCTTCTTAGGGTGTCATGGGTTCCTAGACATCATCAAGACCAATATATACCAAGGGAATAATTATAGGATGACTTTATATATATATAACTCTAAAAATCATGAAAAATGGTATAAATCAACATAAGTCTTGCATGTTTGCTCCAAAATGAAAAGATAAATATGAAATGAAAAGGAAACATGAAAAATGTAAATGATATGCTTACAAGTGACTATGATGAGGTGCAAAGAACCAAGGTTTAACCTAAACACCCTAGGTTTTTATTTCAAAACCTTAATAAGAGTGTAATTCTAGATTGTTTACTTGATCTTGTAAAATTTTTGATGATGATCTCTTGCACTCCTTATGTGGCCGGTTTTGGATGTAAGAACAAGAGAGAAAGAAGATTTTTATTGACTTGTGAATTATTGACTTGAAGGAAATGAATGAAGTTTATGTATAGATTTGGTTTTGTAGAAAAAAAAGCTACCCACCTTGACTACCTCCCCCCCCCATGGCCGGATATGGGGGGATTGTGTTTTACAATATATTTTTTTTTTCTTTTATAATGTGTAATAAAATTGTGTAAGTAATAAGTTTGTGTAATAATAACTTGTATATAAAATGTTAGTGTATTTAAGGTAAATTTTTGATAAAAGAAATTTTTAATAGATCAAAGTAGAGTATAACGAGATCATAAAAATTGTAAAAATACATTCCTTGTAAAATTTGAGTGATATAATAATTATCGTGCAGTTTTTAAGAAAAACGTCGTAATAATATAAATTTAACGATTTATATACCAAATAAATTTAAAACACTAAGTAAACTCAAAATATTGTTTTTATAAACTACATGTGAGTATAAAAATATATCGGGATCATTTTTGGAAGTAGCGGATTAAATGTTCAAAATAATAATTTACGCGATAACGTTTATTTAATATGAAATTTACGCGTTTAATGTGAAATGCAAAGCCCATGCATGACTAGTATGATGAATGTAGAGTTTGAGAAATGACCAAAAATTGAGAATTGTGACATTCTTCCCATGTCAGCGGAATCACGTCCTCGTGATTCGATTAATGATACTATGGCCCAAAACGCGACAAGGGTTCTAAAAGTTTATGCTCATGTATGGTCTAAATGATTATGTCAATGCTCATGCATATAACGTGACTATATCCCATTCTAAAGACATGCTCCCTTATGATTAGGCTCGATGAGACAAGCTTTCCCATTCTCGAGCAAAATTTTCAAAAGACTTTTTGGTAACCGATTTTTACTTAATCCCACAACTCATCAAACAAGAACTGTCATACGATTAGGCTAAATCGGTTTAGGTAACAACTTGTTTCTAGCTTGATCTTTGCAACTCATCAAACAAGAACTGTCACGCGGATCAAACTGGAAACAAGTGGTTTGAAGAAAATCTCTTGAAAATTTGGCTCGATTACGGAATTGCTTACACATATGAGACTACTACTCCCTTCATTGCATGATTCTTTCTGAATTAGACATAGGTGATCAGGATATGTATAATTTAGGAGTAACTATGCAATGCTTGAACTAATCGTCTCATATGATGTTTGGTGTTGAGTCATAAGTTCGCATGTATAAGGAGTATGCACTTATAATGATATGATGAGATGCTATGATGATGTAGTTATAGTCTAGGGTCAATGATGCAACCTAGTTCTCTATAACTGAAGCTCTGATACCAATCTGTCACACCCCCAAATTACCTGTTTTGCAGCGGAATGGAATTCCTGGGGATTGACTGTCATAGCATCACAATCACAGTTATATTGAACGACCTAAAGTGTCGTTTGAAAAGAACATCGTTTGATTTAATAAAACAATCAGAGTTTACAAAGTAGGTCCCAAATGAAAATCAACTTGTGCGGAAATAAGTTTGTTACAATTCAAACGATGTTTTAAAGTACGTAAAACCCAAGTGAGACGCGTCGTCATCGCGACTCCATGATGTGTCCAAATGCATGCCATGAAGTGAATGCCTTAGATACCTGAGATAAAACATGCTAAAAGTGTCAACACAAAGGTTGAGTGAGTTCATAGAGTTTGTGTTGAAATGTAAAGACTTTCAAAATCGGTTATGCAGCAAAGGCATTGTAAATCCACTCAGTTCCAAGTTCCGCCCATACAAAACTTGCAACCTGTGTGTTCACAACCCACTGCCAAAAGGTGCATAGTTTATGTTCAAGTGCATGATGTCAAATGAATTCACATTATAGTGCATGACTTAATGTATCGATAGTTCAATGAAAATCCCAAGACATTCAGCTCAATGATGTTCCCAAGACATTTAGCTCAATAATAATCCTAAGACATTCAGCTCAATGATAATCCCAAGACATTCAGTTCCATGATAATCCCAAGACATTCAGCTCAATGATAATCCCAAGACATTCAGTTCCATGATAATGATATAGGATATGACTAAACATTCAGTTCAGATAAACATGTAGTTTCAAATAATCATGAATGTCATAAAAGTTGATGAGCATGTATCTCCCCCAAAGAGTTTAATAAAAACATTAAAACAATTGAAAATGGGGCTATGGAAACTCACGGTAATTCATATAAGTTAAAGTACTTGTGAAAGTAAATGAAAACAGTTTGAGCATGTATCTCCCCCAAAAGTAGTATAAAAACAATTAAAAGTGGGGCTATGAAAACTCACTTGATGAAATGATGCGAAGACAAAAGTGAGTACACCGAGGTATAATGTGATGCTTTAATCTTGACCTATTATGAATGTTATTATACGCAATGAGTTATGATGTAATGTTATGCATGCATTTCGTATGTTATTTATACCATTTGCGAGTTTTGAAAATAATACTTATCGTCGAAAAATACTTTTTTGACGTCTTGACCATTCTTAAATTACTTTACAAGTATTTACGTCAAAATGTCATCCTACAATGGTTTCGTAATGATTTATGGTGAAATTTTCACTTTTAGTCGTAAAATAAAGTCGTCGGAAATTTCATGAAAGTGACAAAAATGGCTTCGAAAAGCTAGTCGTAAAATGGTGTACGTCGAACGTTAGGAAACGAACTCAACGGTTTTGGAAAGCTTGTATCAAAATCTAGAAGTTTTAGTACATGAGTTTTCGTCATAGAGGTCTCGAACATAAAGATAATAGAGGTTAAATATGGTGATTTTGTCCAAATGTGGTTTAAAAGTGAGTTTCGGCAAAGTTTAAGCAACCATAAATAATTTATTACAACTCCGCTATACAAACGGTTGGTCGTTTTGGAAAATATGCTTGATGATCTCGATTTTATTAGAAGACATTTCGTTACAAAAAGTTCTACGTCATCATTAAAAATAGCCTTCAATATGGTCATTTTGTTTACCGTAACACTTGTCTCGTAAAAATAATATAGTTTTTCTAAAAATAATAATTACGGCAATTTTATAAAAACGTGCATATCTTAGTCGTTTCAAATCCGTCTTCTACGTATTATACGTCCTTAGCTTCGTATCAAAGTATACTAATATATTTTTGATAAGTCGAAATAATTTATAAAGCTTAGGACTCGTTTTTGACTCGTACAAAATAAAAATAGGTTGCTGAAATTACAGAAAATATATATTTCGTCGTCAAACTTGAAAAATTCATAACTTCTTCATTATAACTCCGTTTTAATCCGTTCAAGCGGCCACGGATTCGTTTTAAAGTATATTTTCTAATTATCTAGGCCAAAAACTCATGTCTACTGTCGGATTTTCCAGAAAAACAAAATAAGATCAGACCACTTTATATACTTGTCGAAAATAGTTTTTCTCGTACTAAACCTATTCCAATCCCTTCAAATCAACTCCAAAGCTAATCTAATCCTACCATACACCTTCTTAGGGTGTCATGGGTTCCTAGACATCATCAAGACCAATATATACCAAGGGAATAATTATAGGATGACTTTATATATATATAACTCTAAAAATCATGAAAAATGGTATAAATCAACATAAGTCTTGCATGTTTGCTCCAAAATGAAAAGATAAATATGAAATGAAAAGGAAACATGAAAAAATGTAAATGATATGCTTACAAGTGACTATGATGAGGTGCAAAGAACCAAGGTTTAACCTAAACACCCTAGGTTTTTATTTCAAAACCTTAATAAGAGTGTAATTCTAGATTGTTTACTTGATCTTGTAAAATTTTTGATGATGATCTCTTGCACTCCTTATGTGGCCGGTTTTGGATGTAAGAACAAGAGAGAAAGAAGATTTTTATTGACTTGTGAATTATTGACTTGAAGGAAATGAATGAAGTTTATGTATAGATTTGGTTTTGTAGAAAAAAAAGCTACCCACCTTGACTACCTCCCCCCCCATGGCCGGATATGGGGGGATTGTGTTTCACAATATATTTTTTTTTCTTTTATAATGTGTAATAAAATTGTGTAAGTAATAAGTTTGTGTAATAATAACTTGTATATAAAATGTTAGTGTATTTAAGGTAAATTTTTGATAAAAGAAATTTTTAATAGATCAAAGTAGAGTATAACGAGATCATAAAAATTGTAAAAATACATTCCTTGTAAAATTTGAGTGATATAATAATTATCGTGCAGTTTTTAAGAAAAACGTCGTAATAATATAAATTTAACGATTTATATACCAAATAAATTTAAAACACTAAGTAAACTCAAAATATTGTTTTTATAAACTACATGTGAGTATAAAAATATATCGGGATCATTTTTGGAAGTAGCGGATTAAATGTTCAAAATAATAATTTACGCGATAACGTTTATTTAATATGAAATTTACGCGTTTAATGTGAAATGCAAAGCCCATGCATGACTAGTATGATGAATGTAGAGTTTGAGAAATGACCAAAAATTGAGAATTGTGACATGCGAGGAGCCGAGAAGTTGTGAGTAATACCATTAACGTCACAAAAGGCTCCAAATTGCACTTCATTATCGAATTCCCTACCATGATCCGTTCTAATAGACACTATAGGACTTCCTAGTTGTCTTTGGACTTTCTTACTTAATATTTCAAAGTAATTGAACGTTTCAGTTTTATTCTTTAAAAATTTAGTCCATGTGTACCTAGAGTAATCATCTACTATAACCAAAGTGTAGTAGTTGCCTCCATAACTTTGGATAGCGGATGGACCAAATAAATCCATGTGTAGTAACTCTAGATACTTAGTTGTAGACACCATGTTTTTAGCTTTGTGACTAGAATGGAATTGTTTTCCTACGTTACAAGCATTACAAAAGTGGTATTCATATTTTAATTTAGGTAGATCTCTTACTAGATCTTTGGATGATAGCGATTGAAGAAGTCGCATATTGGCATGACCCAATCTTCGATGCCATAAGGTCGAAGTATCATCCATAGAAGTAAGACAAAGTTTGTCTTTAGGTTCATTACCAATTTTAATGACATAGACTCCATGTTTCCTAATTCCTCTACCTATGGTGATACCGTTTTTTAATATCTTACTACCGGTTTCGTTAAAAAGTACGTTGCACTTTTTATCACATATTTTTCTTATACTTAAGAGGTTAAAGTTTAGGTTTTCTACGTGACACACATTGTTAATGGTTAGAGATTTTTTAGAAATCGTACATTTACCGATGATTTTGCTTTAGCTATTTCCAAATACCACATTTATTCCATTGAAGGATTCATATGTGGAGAATAAATCTTTATTGCCGGTCATGTGCCTCGTGCACCCGCTATCCTTGATCCACTCATCCGGATCTAGTTCGACCTTTAAGCATACCTAAGTAAACAATTAACTCAAAAGTTTGGTCCCCATTTGTTCATGGGTCCATTAGTGTTAAACATTCCATTCATGTTAGACATGTATGGATAAGGTGAATATGCGTTCCATGGTGCAAAGTTTTGAAATAGAAAGCCATTTTGCATATTTGGATTTCATCCCATTTGATGGTTACTTCTCGGATAAACATTATTAGGTCTCCTAGATGTGTTCGGTTTTGAAAATGATGGACCTTTGTTTCTTATAAAGCTTTGATTATATCTTGGAGGTGGTTGTCTAATGGTAACATGAGTTGGTTTCTTCTTATTAACAATAACAAAATCAGTTCTAGAAGAGGAAGCTACATTATTACCACTGTTTGCTTTAGCACACCCACGGATCCCTGGCGTACACTAGCGGTTCCTTTGTGGGATCCGTGGGATCCGTGACTCTGATGGTTTTGTTTTCTAGTGCCTTTACGAATTGTGTTTCTTTGTTTTTAACTAGTTGACGCATTAAGTTCCTGAAAACCTAGACCTTTTTGGTTATTTCCTGTTTTAACACTATCCAATATCATATCTAAGGTTTTAGTGTTCATTCTAGCAATCTTAGAGTCTAGATGATCAACTAGTGTTTGAAGTTGAATGCAAAGTTCAGATTCACCACTTGCTATCTTCCCCTTTTCTAGACGTTTTAATTTTGCCTTTAGATCTATGACTTCTTTTTCTAAACGTTGGTTTTGATTTTCAAAAACTTGTTTTTGTTGATTATTTTTAAACTAATTTTGCAAAGTTTATCATATTCATTATGCAATGAGTCATCATCTAATGATGAGCTACTATAGTATTCGTGACATACCTCATCATTTGCCATGAGACAAATTTCTTCATCCTCCTCCTCGCTCATTCCCCACGAACCACTCACGAATGCCTTTTGATCATCGCGTTTGGGACACTTACTAATAAAGTGGTTTGGGTCCCCACATTTAAAGCAAGCGCGATCATCCCTTGGCTTCTCGTCATCTTTGATTTTCCGGAATCCTTTCTTGTCGTCATATAGTTGTTTGACGTATCTTCCCTTCCTTCTAAAGAAATTTTTGAAGTCCCTTACCGCCATGGCATACTCCTAGACATCACTATCCGAAGAGGAGTCCTCTTCATCGCTTGAGACCTTCTTGGCTTTAAGGGCAAGAGATTTGTGCTTCTCTTTCACTTTTGAGGCTTCAGAATCTTTAGCAAGGACAAGCTCATAGACCTTTAACTTGCCTATGAGTTCATCAAGGGTGAGGATTGTCAAATCTTTTGATTCTTCGATTGCCATCACCTTAGATCTCCACTTGGATGGAAGTGCCCTTAGATATTTCCTAACATGGTTACGGCTAGAGAAAGATTCATCAAGTGGTTGTAAAGATGTAATTATAGTATTAAAGTTAGCAAAAGAATGATCTATAGTTTCCTCATCCGATATTGAATATTGTTCATATTATTGAACAAATAGATCTATTTTATTGTTTTTCACTTGTTGATTACCTTGATGAGTTACAACCAAAGAATTCCAAATTTCTTTAGAGGTTTTAAGCATGGAGATTCTTTCGAATTCCTTTTAGGGTAAAGCATTATATGAAACCATTTTAGCTTCACTATTTTTGGAAAGCTTTTTCTTAATTTCATCGGTGAGTTTATCATGAGGTATGTTAACTAAAATTCCATTTTCATCTTTTGCAGTGGCTTCAAAATCTCCTTCAATAATGATGTACCAAAGATCAATATCTTTAGACTTTACATACATTTCGAATCTATTTTTCCAATATATAAAACCATTAGTTTCAAGTAGTGGAGGTCGTTGCATGGATTGCCCTTCCTTGTAATTTTCAGAACCCATAGTGATCGAAAAGTTTTTAAAATACAGTTTACTTTAAAACTTTTATAAACTTAGCTCTTGATGCCAATTGTGGAAAACTAGAAGGGGGTTGAATATTTTTGCCGATTTTAAGTTAGTTTCTAAAAATTTAGATTCGATGTTATGTGAAATCCTATGGATGAAGATAAAGTATAGATCTAAGAGTAATGCAAGTAAAGAAAGTAAAGTAAGGAATAGAAATGACACAACCGATTTATAGTGGTTCGGCTACAAGGACACCTTCCTTGCCCTACTCCACTCTCCGAGTCACCTACTCGAGAGTTCAAGCACTATGTCAACAAACTCCTTCAACTTGGCGGAGAAGCCTTCACAACGTTGCTTACACCTTTTTCCGGTACAAAGCTAAATACCGAGTCCGTAACACGGAGGACCAAACCAACACGACTATTACACAACAAATATGTGAAATATCAAGTACAAGATCTTCGCTACAGAAATCTTGTGGAGGAACAAATCAATCAAGGAACCCTTGCTTGGATGACTTGTAGAAAGCTCGTGATCTCGCCTTATAGAAGGTCCTATATGAGAATCACAATATAAGAAAGAAGAACAACTCTCTAGATCAAGTGATGTTTTGTTAGAAGAGTGTAAGAATATATGAGAGAGTTAGTAAGAAGAGGCGTGGAGAGAAATGAAGAAATGGCTCTCTATTTATAGGAAAAATCTTGCCTACTGTTGCACGGATCCCACGGATCCCTTGCTTAAGGGATCCGTCCAGTGTAACTCCAGGGATCCGTGGGACGCTCCTCTTTGCCCATGGGTTTTTTGGTTATGGGTCCTGGGTCATGGGTTATGGGTTGGTCCATGGGTATTTCATTAGATACAATGTATCTAATAGATGCAATGCATCTAGTCAAATGGATATGGGTCAATACCATGGGTTGTGGATATGCTCCATGGGTTGTGGTTTTTACCCATCCTAATAAACTATTACAACAAATGATTTATTACAACAATTTGTATTAAATGACTATATGTAAATGCTTTACAAAAATAACATGTATCCTTCTAATTTTACTTATGATAACATTATATTTGTTATCAACAAAACACAAAGAGATCGCTAAATATTAATAAACGTTTTTACGGTTTATTTGTATTAACAGATGTTTCTCCAGTTACAACGCATCGAGGAATTTACGAGTTGTCACAAAGATCACCTCCTTAAAAGGAATCGCATCCTCGCGATTCAATTCAAGTTACTCGTTGAGGTTTAAAAGAGGTGAGTGCATAAGCACGGGGATTCATCTTCACGTTCCCTACGTGAATCTAGGATCTTACTACGAGTTTCTACGAGCTTCAAAGATAGGAATGCGACTTTACTAAAGTCGCTCGATTTCATGGTCTACGGTTTCACTAGGTCAATCAAAGTTTAAACGCCTAGAGATTAGGATTTCCCAGAGGGATAAGAATTGCCTTATCTGTGAGTCTTTTCTTCCTATTATGCACGAAATGTTGGGAACTCTACTGAGTCTTGATGGTAGTTTAAGGCATGAGCTACTGGTCTTAATCTAGCAAGGATTTTCAGAAGGGTTGATATAGGTGGGCTTAAGTTTTCATGTTTACTACTCGCTTCGCCCCATTTCATGGTGGATCCATAAGCTTAATTCTAGGTTATCTCGGAGGGTTCAAGAGATTTACGTTGTCTATGTCTCCTAATGGTTTGTGAGCAACTTACATATCCATCTCAACTTAGAACGTTTTCCTTGGTAGTTTCTTAAACATGTTCAGGGTTGGTAGGTTGGGTATTTCCATTTCTACCTAACAATCGGGTTCGGCACTTACGACCATAGAGGATCTCTTACGGTGCCTTTGAGGTACTAAAGCGATAGGTATGATCATAGGATAAGTTGGCCAATGGAAGGTGTCTGTCCCTACCATTGTCAGACTCGAGGGATGCCTATAAGAGTGTTTGGCCAACGAGAGGTGTCTATCCCAATCGTTGCCAAACTTGATAGACATGCGATGTGTTCTACTAAGGTTCGAATGTTTTCTTTACATCAGCCATCAGTCTGGAGATGATACTCTATAAGCATATCCAGATCTATTCTCTTGGCTCTAGGAAGTGGTAGATGAAAATGGGTGTGTGGCTATAGCCACAATTCGGAAGGGATAGAAATCAGCATTTCCTAAAGCACATGGTTTCCTTTACGTGTGGAGAAGTCTATTTGTGTAACTCAGGTTTTCCGATCGTACTTCTTCCTTAAAGAGTATCGGAGGGAGTTGAAGCTTGAGAAAGAAGAATCAGAGGTGTACTAACCAAATGAATTTCGGATAGAGAAAACGGACCAGGGGATTCCCTTTTCAATCAGAGTTCCATAGTGGAAATAAGGAAAGGAGCTAGAATTCGAAAGTGAGGACTAGCTTATTAGAGCAAGTCACTTTACCTGAAGGAGAGGAGTGAGTATTCTCTCACCTCCTTAAAAGAAGATAGAGGGATTCTCTATTACTCCTATAACTATGGGAGACAGAGACGAGCAATGTCGTCCATACCTTTCGTATTGCTGATTAGCGGGAGGTGAACAGGTTAGACCTATCAACAACTACTCTGGTAAAGGTGGGGATCCAGCTTATCGTTCGGTAAGAGGTTCAAAAGTATTGTAGGCATTTCTCGAAGGGCGAGAGAATGATTAGGTGGTTATCCTAGGGAGCGCGGTTCAGGTTTCTCCTTAGGATTTCAAGATTTCTGTTGATCACGGAATTTCTACTAGACGGAAAGTATAGGAAGTTTCAGAGTATGTGTATGTTAGAAAGTGTTGATTGCTAACAGCAATCGGTCGGTTGACTTAGCATGATGTCTAGTTCAGAGACGAAAAGTACGATTCCTAAAAGAGAGTATTGGTTACTAATCGCAGTCAGTCGATTGACTCATTGGTGCACTTAACACTTAACACAGAAGGGTTCGATATTCAACTCCAAAATCATAATTTCCAAAAGAAGTTTGACTACCAATCGATATCCAACTCAATTCCTAAATACAAGTAAACGTCAACGGCTCTAAGTAGGTATACTAGAGAATTTCTCATTGATGGAGTGTAAGGTACAACATCGTCAGGTTAGCGTAGGTAGTACCGCAATCGGTGGTATGACGCCAGCAGGCTATTGTTGATAAAACAATGTCGAAAGTTCAACGTTGCTAGAGCAACTTCGACGAATCATATCTAAGGATAACCTCAGTGAACAGCTTCACTAAAACAGGTCTTTAGATTGTTATCGATAGGGGTACCTAAATAGAGGATAAGGTACGACATTAACAAAGACGTAAGGTACTACCATAACTGAAAAGGTTGGCGAAGCAACATCAACCAAAACATTATCAGTTTAGGAAATGAACAACATCGACTAGATGATGTCGTTTAAATCAACATCGAGTGAACGGCAAGGTTTCGGAATTTTAAACAATAATCCACTCGAGACTAGCCTTGTGGTAGAAGTGTCGGTAACAAGATTACCAACGAAGCGAGGCTGAACGACAAATCCAAGAAGATCACTAACAAAACTAGGTGGAATGAGAATTCCAATACGGTTACTATCGCAATGCGACCGAATGACGTTTCGTAATAGAATACCGATTCGAGGTCGAATGATGATTCGAAGTCAAATGATGAGTTAAAACTCGGAACGAGATTAAAATCACAAAATCAAAAATCCAAAAACCAAAATCAAACCAAATCCAAAATAACCAAGACCAAATCCAAAATATCCCAAAACAATTCTAAACGCTCAATAAGATCAACGAGGCTTATGACGATAAGCAACTCGGATATAGATGGTGTCAATCGGGTCTAACCTGACTTACGGCGAATTACGCTCGACGGTGACAAACAGGAATTCCATATAAATGGAGACTTATAACGGTGTCAAAAATACTTCTGTTCGAGAGATGTTGCGATGCCAGTGTGTCGTGTGTGAGTGCAGGATTTCGTGATGTTTGGTGAGTGTGAGTGTGTGAGTCCACCTAAAGCTCACCACCTTTAAAACCAATCTCTAAACCAGACATAATTCTGTTATAACCACTCCCAGTATTTTCAAAATTCACCTCTGAGACGGACATAGGTGATCAGCCCATTTCCTGCTGTCTCTGGCAGAATATAGGTGATCAGTCTATATTCATTCGAGGTTTAAGGAATTTTGATAAACAAAGCACAACCAATTAATATAACCAATTCTTAATATAGATTCCCAACTTCAATATTATCTACCCAAACGTACTCATTTCCTTATCTCAAAATATTTCGTTTCTCCATTTAGTTACTAGCGTTAGGCATCATCGTGTGTGTGTAGTATCGACTCGACAAGACACCATGAATGCACTCAAATAACCACAATGCTACACATAATGACACAATGAGATGTCTTAAACAATAAACTTTATAGTTTAATAAGTTTCGGAATAAATAGTTAGATCTCATTGAATTCGTCAACTAGATAAACTCAACCATTTAATCATGTCACTTATTATCCCAAAACCAGTCACATCCTAACGAGTCATAAGGATAATTCACCCATTAGTAATGTTATTCCACGTACATAGCGGGCGCTTATTAGATTCGTAAACCTAATAAGTCCGTTATCCACGTGGATTGATGTTATTAATGTTAGGTCATCCGTAACCCACACACAACACATAAATGGTATTAAATACTCATAAATGACACCTTTCGATAAACGTGCCCTCAAAACATTTGATGACTCATTTATTACAAAACATTTCTATTTTTAAATGTTGGTTCCCTTTTTAAAATGTCGAATAACAAGGCGAGCCTTGTTATCGAATGTTTAGTACAAAACCGTTTATCATCTATATTTTCTAGTATTATTTACTAGTTTATATATATATTACGTCAAGCTTCAATATAAGTTTTGAGTCATTATTCGTTTCGAGTTCACAAGTCCGAGCCATGACTCTTGGCTTTTACACATCATATTGCCCAATAAATACTAAAGACCTTGTTATGGCGTTGTCGGGGTCAGTCAAGACTAAAAAGTCACGATAACACCGACGTAGCGCAAAGTTGACATATATATTATTAAGTTCAAAATAAACAATTCCACAACTTCCAATTAATCCTTCAAACAACCTCATATAAATCTCACCATCCAAACACACTGCTAAACGAATTTTTCAATTCCCAAACATAACCGATTAGCGAGTATCAATTGTAATGTTTGTTAATAACTTACCAATTTCCCAAATCATCGCAATTAATTTGTTATCCAATCAAGGCTATTATTTAAAATATCGCCCAATTTTCCAAATAACCGATACGTACCAATGATTCATGGTTAACCAAATATTACACGTTAGTCCAATTCATTATCTGAAAACACTTACTGGTTCTGTATATCCTTATAACACTAGCAGACATGAACTTATTATTAATAATCAAAACCGATTACCACTTGTTTGACAATACTTAAGAACAAAACAACGGTTTACGAAAGTCTCAACCCAAAATTTGTGACACGAGACTATACGCCCTTCGACATCATCAAAACCATTATAACCCATCATCTAGTTATGACCAAGAACACATAAACATGATAAAATTCAAAAACACGTGAACCTGACACAACACACGATACCAACACATCAGTTTACATGTTTTATTAGTTTTAACGCATTTTAGACTCGTGTTCATCAAAACTTAACTATGGAATTCACGTTCACGAGACAAAAGGTCTCGTTCGTGACTCCCTGACTTAGTTATAATAGCACCATCTCCTCTACATTCCCAAATCATTCCCACGGCCACTATTAATGTGCAAGTTCTAAATCGAGTGGTAAGATTACGCAAGGAAATTGCGTAACTCTGTTACTTTGAGAGTATCCGTATTATTGATTAGTAATGTTGAAGTATTAGTTAACACAGTTTGTGTTCGTTTGTTTACTTTCATTCTGCTAAGTATACCTAAGTAGATTCCGAATTTTTGTGTGTATTCGTACAAATTTTTCTCTTTGTTGTTTTTGGAACTATCTAGGGCAACTACTTAATACAAGCTAAGTGTTATAGACCTAAGGTTTAGGACTCCACACTCTGTGAAATGTATAGTGCGTGCGAAAGCATGAGGACATGCTTTCGGGGTGTGTATAAGCATGAGGACATGCTTATAGGGTGTGTATAAGCATATGGAAATGCTTATGGGATATGCGTAAGCATGAGGACATGCTTACTGTGTGTGTATAAGCATGTGAAATGCTTATAGTGAACTACTAAGATAGGCAGACAAAAATCGTCCGCTAACAGGATATACATTCAACAAGTGTCCAATCAAACCATCATTAAATAAGCCAATAACATTTCATCAATTATTTCATCAATCAATTATTCTAATGTGTTCTCAATCATCTACAATCTTAAACTAGTCATACGCGAGGCTTCCGCTTGGCAGGCAGGCACATGGCGGTCATAGGGCTAAGTTTTCGAAAAAGTAGTTATAGTCTAGGTTTTGAAAATATACCCAGTTCTCTATAACCTTAGCTCTGATACCAATCTATAACACCCCGAAAATATGGTCTAGCGGAAGCATATGAACCTTTGGGTGCTACAATCTTGGTATCACAACATAAGGTATAAAGAACGGTTTTTATTCCATTTGTTTAGAAGAAGATTCATTAATTGAAAACATTAAGTTTACATTACTGAAAGTAGTGCGGAAATAGGCCCAAAAGATAATTAAAGCGGTCCCGTTTATTCATCAGAGTCGCCTATAACCATGCCCCTTGCCAAGCGTCTTCCAATAGTGAGCTATCTCCTTAAACCTGAGAACACATGCTAAAAAGGTCAGCTTACGCTGGTGGGTTCATAGAGTTTAGTTATAAAAGTAGTAGTGGACCAGATAGAGTTTAATTGCTACATGCGACTAAGGTAGATATCTAATAAAAATTCCAACCATCGATCAATCAATCCATAATCCATCCAATGAATAGTCAATCCAATCAATAATCAATCCAAAACAATAATATATCAATTCAATAATCCTTAACACATTTGAGATCTCAATACAGGGCCCCGAGCGACTCTAGCCAGCACAGTCGTAGCAAGGCCTGGAACACAAGCTACCCTGGACTAGGTCGATCTATTCTTAGCTAGGCATCGCGTTATAGCATAGAGATGTTACCCTAGTCTAAGTCAACAAATGTCGCATGTCTAACCTTTCCTAGTCAACACATTAGCAATTCAAAAGAATAGTGGCATGTCCAGGAAATAGTTTGCATTCACATAAACACGTAAAACATTCAATTACCAAAACAAATATACCAAACAACAGTCATTCCAAATAATATTCACATATCCAGTTATAGTTTGTTAAAAAGCAGCATGTATTCTCCCCCAAAATAGTTATGAAAACTTTAGAAAAGAGGGGCTATGAAACTCACCTTAGGCACAATAATGCACTATTCACTATTGACACGACTGGCATCTAAAGCTAATCTCCATGGCATCCAGAAGAATGTACGACGAGTATGATAAAATAGAAGTGACGCAACCTAATGCGTATACGAAAATCTTAAAATATAGCTCACACAATACATAAATTTATAAAAGTAATGTGTCGTAGTTTTCGTGGATCATTCGTGTTATTACTTTCAAAATTCCATTATCGTTTCCAAAAGTTTATAGTTATTATCTCAAAAGTTTAGTTGTAACATTTCGTACGGTGGTAAGAAACATAGACGCGACGTACAACTCACGCGAAAGAGGAGAAGACATCGATACAGTCGAGACATACCAACTAGAACGCACGCCAACAAGAAAAGACATCGACAAAGCCAAGAAATACTGACAATACTCAAGCTAGTCAAAGACTCGGAAATGAAGAAAACTATTTATGTACATAAATAGGTTAATTGATAAGTTTCAGCGATTTACCCAATAATCCCCAATCGTACATGTTTAATAATAAAAGACAAGTTTCCATTTATCGCTCAATTAATAAAGGTTTCTCAATTGTTATTCATAATTATACAAGTTTATAAGGAAGTACTTCATATAAGGTATATTAAGTAGTGTACTATAAATGGCACGTTCGTTCATTCCAATGTTCCCAAACCATTACGACTTTAATAAGTTATCTTATCGAAATAATATTTCCAAACAAGTTTATAAAAGCTAATATGTGTTATAAAACACGAGTTACCATCGTATTTAATAAGAGTTTTTAATGGATTAAACCATATCCGTCAATAATATATAGTTATATAATTCAACCAGCTTAAATGTGAAAACGGAATATTTAGTTTTATACTTTTAACGCAAAACAAATATATTAAACTCATTTAAACCAAAACGTTTTATAAAATATAACATACTAATCAATATAACTAGTTATCAATAGTTATTCCAAGTTTATAAACCGTATTAAATCTTATAACATATATGTAATATCCGTTACTAATTATATATCAAGTAGTTATTTCTTAACGTTTATCACCCACTTTTACTAGTGCTATTGTTATTAAATCAAGTCTAATATCACGATAGTTTTATTCCGATATTGCCGGGGAATTGATTTGCTACAATATCTAGTCGTTAAGTATATATCTATACACATGTAGTTAACCCATCGTCTTATACCGTTATCCATTTTACTTGTTAACAACGTTTACGACTTATAACAATTATCGAGTTTTGTTGAATTGTACTCGTAACCAAAATAGCGCAACCATCATCAAGTTAAGTGCAATAAGTTAAACCAAGACAACCCAACCATTATCTATTGATTTTACAAATTAATAAAAACCTTTGGATGCCAATTAAAAATTTCTTAATAATCTTTAAGAATTACTCAAGTCTAAGGTCAAACTTGAGACCCACCTAGGTCAACCCGACCCGACTCGTAACCGAGTCCACTGACTCGACTCAGTGACTGAGTCAACTCGACATAAGACTGAAATAACAACCAAACAAACACCTTAAACTTTCTTCATTTCACACTAATCGTGGTACAATTATTGTTATCTCCTTAATTTGTTTTAAATTTGATTCTTACCCTTGAAAATGTCATGTGTGTAACTGTCAAAACGAATATAACTCAACCCACGACTAACTTAAACTCGACACCACTTATACCCTTATCACCGCACGAATCTGAGACCATAAACAAATCTAAATCACGATTTAGAGATTCACAACAGTTTTTAATTCGTTTCATACGCGCTTTATAAAACTTATTTATTACTTGTTATCCACGAAAGTTTAAACGAATACACATGGTTAAATAAATAAACGAATGACAAAATAAGGGTTGTGGGTGTCGGCTTACCCACAAAACAGCGAGAAAGAGGAGAAAGAGATGAGAGAGGTGAGGAGATGGAGGAGGTGGCCACAGCCGTGGCTGTGGTGGCAGCTGTGGTGGTTTCACGATCACCACCGGTAAAACCCTAACACCAAACAACCATTAACACTCGTACAACCTTTTTGACAATGTGTACCATGAAAACCCTAATTATTCGAACCTTAAAAATCAGATTTAGGGCACGTGTGAATGAATTGAGGTGCGTGTTGTATGAAATTAGAATTATGAGTACCCGATCTATAAGATGGAAGTGGTGGTGTATTATTTGATGGTCGCCGGAATTCGGCCGGAAAACTTGACGGCGGCTGATGTGCTTACCGTGTGCAAGTTTTAAAAATTTATAAACATGATTTATCCGTTTAATACCAAAAACACATACGAGCAAGTATACTCGTTCGTGATAGCAAAGGTGGGTAAGTCGAGATCGTCCCAAGAGATTTTGTGTTTGAATTTGTTAAAAAGATTTGTAACAAGAAAGCTTTGTCAAGGCTTCTTCCAAAAGTGATGTTATAGTGAAATTCAATAATAAGAAAGATATATACTTGTGTGTAGTCTATTGGCAATCATAAGTAGTGTTCATGAAGGCTTGGTGTAAACTCTTGATGAAATCCAACCATGGTTTATGTTTGCAAAAATCATTCTAAGAACAAAAACATATAGGTAATCCTTTATGTCCTTATCCTAATGATTATCCTTTTAGAAAATCCATTTGTTTGTAAAATATTCTTATTAAACTCGTTCTTACGAATCTTTCGACCTTTCGTGATGAAAATGTTTCTAGTATTGTTTTAATAAGTAAACATGTTGGTTGTCAATCACCATATCCCCATACTAGTTTGTCACTTAACTTTTTGGAATAAAACACAAGAGAAATCCTTTCGGTCCTTTTTCTTAAAACATGTTTTACCGAGAAATCAAACCAAGACTAGTATCTTTCCAACAAACTCATTCAAACAAGATCATATATACATGCCTCATATTGGAACACTAGTATGATTTCATACATCCCAACACACAAGTATATCCAAAAACTACTCCATGATAATAATAACAAAACACAAGAAATAACAAAGTAATTCCAATAACTCAAGAGAATAGAAATCCATAACAAAGTTCATAGAATACCTAAACTTTTGCGAATCGTGGCTTATAGAAACCACATGCCTCCAATCATCTAGCTTAACCATATAACTCCAAATAACCAAAACAATGGATGAGAATTGCTCTCTCCAACCTCCTGGACGTTTTACAGTGAATACTAAACTTTAGGGATGAATAAAACGGTTGGTAATAGTTTTGGTGTAAACTATTACACTTTGGGTTGTGTCACACCTAGTAAACTTAGTCTAGGTTCAATATATAACCAAAGAGACTTTACTAACTGGTCAAAAACGTTCCCAACAAGTTAATATCAAGAAATGATCGGCCTCCAATGATTATGGGGAGTTAAGGAAACATTAAATGCGTTTTTTAGTAACTCCAAACCATGCAACCGGATTGGTTACACTACAACCGGATCGGTTGCCTTTTGACCATTGCCCAACCGGATCGGTTACGGGCTACGACCGAACGGTTGGGTGCTCCAGTTTTGACTTTTGTTGACTTTCTTGATCCATGCCTCATTCTTTGTCTCGCTGATGATTTCCAAGGCGAAACTTGATCTTTCCTTGCTGTAGATACTTAGAAATCATTGCACTTCCTAATCATTGAGTCCAAAAGCTTCTTTGCTCGACTTCCTTCCTTGGGAATCCACCAAATGTGCATAAAAACTTCATTTTTTCATCATTTGTGATACCTGGCTACATATACATACACAATACGCATCTTTTGCACTTTTGCAACAGTTATGAGTAAATATAGCCGATTATCATGCACAAAACCAATAATAACGCTACTAAAAACATGTTCATTTCAGGCGTTATCAAATTCCCCCACACTTAAGTTCTACTCACCCTCGAGTAGGTCTAACATTTGGAAAAATCGAATTCAATGGTCTTGATACCGTGGTTCCAAAAATTTAACAATCATCCCAAAAGAGATAATCATTAATTCACTTTTAATATGTGAAAAACTTTTTAAAATGAACCAAACACTTTAGATAACATAACTAGAACACCTTACGAATGATTTTAAGAATTCACTCAACACTCATATATTGGTGGGTATATGTAAATCACTTGATGCCTAGTCATGGTCAACGCTTTTTACCATAAGCTTGTACAAGTATCAAAACAAAGAAAATAAATTCATCAAAGAGGGCTTTTATGTGACAACTTGTAATTTCAGGTCATTTCTCAAATTTACTATTCACATCAGAAATTACTATTCATCGGTTACTATTCATCATTTTACTATTCATGAAACACTATTCATTCCCGGAGAAAAATCACTATTCATGATTCACTATTCATCATTTTTCGTAAACTAGGTTTACGAGTATCAATTTCGCGTAACCGTAATGGTTTAGCTGCGTATTCATGAAAAATCATTGAGGACACTTCATATAGACTAGAGTTAGTCTATATATCATTGGTAACATCATCATCATATTAGTTCATGCATGGTTTTGCATATTTCATTAAACGTATAATTTCGTATTAAATAAACGCTATCGCATAATCATTTATTTTGAATAATTGATCCGACACTTCCAAAAATTATCCTGATATATTTTTGTACTCATTTTAAGACTATAAAAATTATATTATTAGTTTACCCGATGTTTTGAATTTATTTCGTATATATATTATATATATATATATATATATATATATATATATATATATATATATATATATATATATATATATATATATATATAGGGTAAAGTTAAAATAAAAAGACAAATATCCGTAAAAAGAATAAAATGATTTTTTTTTCTAAAAAGTTCTCCAAAAATTCCAAAAAAATTTCACAAGATCGGGTATGTTGGTGCAAAAAAATTTTGTGAAAACATTTTTTATAATTTTGAGTTTTGATACGTTTTTTTTAATGCACAAAAAACGAATTTTGATGCGCAAAAAAATTTTGATGCACAAAAATTTTAACTTGTTTTAGTTAGATGCGCAATTTTATTTTGATGAAAAAAGTCAAAAGAAGTTGGGTGGAAAAACCAATTTTTGATGCACAAAAAAGACGATTTAATGCACAAACGTATTTTTTCATAATTTCATTTCGGAAAAATATCAACTTTTATAAAAAATTCCTTTACAAGTTTTTCATGCACCATCATACCCGATCTTGTGGAATTGTTTTGGAATTTTTCGAGAACTTTGTTTGAAAAAAAAAATCTTTTTATCTTTTTACGGATATTTATCTTTTTATTTGATCTTTATCCTATATATATATATATATATATATTTACGACGGATTTCGTGAATTCAATTCGATAATTATTTATTCACTAAATTCTTGTAAGAAATGTATTTTTATAATTTTTATGACTTCGATATATTTTATTTGGTTCCGTTAAAATTGATTTCTAGCTAACGCTACACTAAATAATTAATTACATGTACAAAGCACACATTATACACAACTTATTACACATTTAACTAACAAAATCATCAAATCCTTTCCCCAATTTACTCATTGCCGACACCCCCCCCCCCCCCCCCCCCCCCCCCCCCCCCCCCCCCCCCCCCCCCATTGTCATCACTTTATAAAATATCTTGCATCCTTATGTACACATACTCAATTTTGTAGCTAGATATTTGCAATAAAACAAAGACTTTTACAAAAATAAAACACACAACACATTCTAAAAGGTGAAAAAGAGAGAAATCCTCTCCATTCTTTTGTGGTGGTTCGGCCAAGAGCAAGAAGAACAAGAAACCATAATAATTTTTCAAGATTCAAGTGTTAAACAAGTCTTAGAAGTAATCTAGTTAAGGTTTTGAAATAAAAACCTCAAGATTATTAAGTATACTTTGCTCAAAAACTCTTCAATCACTCAAGTAAGCTTCTAATAATTTTCCTAATCTTTCATACTCTTACTTGATGTATTTTTATGATTATATTAGAAAAACATGCAAATATACTATGATCCATACCACTTTTAAGTGTTTTTATTACTTAGTTTAAGTTTTATTCATCCTATAATTAATCCCTTGAAACATATCATTCTTGATGATGTTTAGGAACCCATGACACCCTAAGAAGGTGTATGGTAGGTTTAGAATAGATTTGGTGTTGATTTGAAGTGATTGAAATAAGTATTACGCAAGAAAAATCATTTTCGACAACTTTAAAATGAGGTCTGATCATTTTTGTGAAATCTGGAAATTTCGACAGGTTATAAATTATTTTGGGCTAGAT
This sequence comes from Chrysanthemum makinoi, assembly GCA_910596185.1. Classification (NCBI taxonomy): domain Eukaryota; kingdom Viridiplantae; phylum Streptophyta; class Magnoliopsida; order Asterales; family Asteraceae; genus Chrysanthemum; species Chrysanthemum makinoi. The sequence goes on along the minus strand of OU343217.1, from coordinate 163,895,432 downwards.
ATTCAGGAAATACACTTTAAAACGAAAACGTGGTTGCTTGAACGGGTTAAAACGGATTTATAACGAAGAAGTTATGCTATTTTCAAGTTTAACGACGAAAACTATATTTTCCGAAAAACAACATGTTGTCCAAAATTTTTAAGGGTCAAGAATGAGTTTTAAGCGTTATCTAAATGAGTCGATTTATCAAAAACATATTAGTATACATTAACACGAAGCTAAGGATATATAAAACGTAGAAAACGGACTTATAACGACTAAATTACACGTGTTTAAATAAGGTTGTCGTAACTATTATTCACAAGTACAAAACACTTACATATATATTTTCTATTAGCCAAACTAGTTGTCGCGAGTGACCATGTTGGAAGTCATTTTTAACATTGATAGAATACTTTTGAGAAAACGATGTCTTCTAGTAAAAGTGAGTTCACCTAGCCTATTTTTCAAAATGTTCAATCGTTCGTCAACCGGAGTTGTAACAAATAAAATACGGTCACTCAAACTTTGCCGAAAACTAACCTTAAAACAATATCTTTAGTCCAAGTACCCTACTTCATCTATATTTTTTCCATGATCGAGACCTCTATGATAAAAATTTTAAAGCTAAGACTTTGAGTTGATGTTACAAGCTTTCCAAAACCATTGAGTTTATTTTCTAACACTCGATATTCACTATTTTACGACTAGCTTTTCGAGGCTACTTAGTCACTTTCACAAATTATCAAAGTATATTATTTTAAGACGAAAAGCAATAATTTGTTGATAAATCACAAAATGACTATCGTAGGATATCATTTCAACGTAAATACTTGTAAAGTAATTTATAACTTGACAATACGTTATAAACTTATTTTTCGACGATAAACTTTATTTTCTAAAATTCACAAGTGGTATGGATATCATATGAGTTGCATGCATAACATTACATCATGACTTATATTAGGTCATATCACTCATAATAGGTTGCAGTTAGAGATTTGCGCATCATTTGAGTGTACTCACTTTTGCCATCACATCATTGTACCAAGTGAGTTTTCATAGCCCCGTTTTACAAGTTTATACAGTATTTCAAACCTACGGGGGAGAATACATTGCACCTCATTTTTATTACGATGCCAAGTATATCAAATTCATTTCATTGCTTAAGTTACTTCATTGCCAATTAAATGTTCCCATTTCATAATCATGAACCGTTAATTCTGGAAGAAGCGAGGGTGAGTGAATAGATCTATTGAGGGTGACTCCTCCATCCGGGTTGGTGGTCCCAACTGGTCAAACGGATGCATTTCATTTAATATCATTATTTGAGTTGTTTGGCAAAACACTCTGTTGGGGCGAACATCAGGATCAGTCTAGCTTCGGTGTCATGTGCTTATAGCAATTGTAACATTTGTATGTGACATATTTGTCATACATGACCTATACTTGTGGTAGTCGTATAAAACATTTACATAAACTCTATGAACTCACTCAACCTTTGTGTTCATACTTTTAGCAATGTATTTTCAGGTATCTAAGGCATACACTTCATGGCATGCATGTGGACTTATCATAGAGTCGGGTTGACAACGCGTCTCACATGGATTTCATGCACTTTAAAAACATTGTTTGGATTACAAAAAACGTATTTCCGCAAATGTTGACTATTTTTGGGACCTATCTTATGTAAACTCTGAATGTTTTATTATATCAAACGGTGTATTTTCCAAACGACACTTTAGGTCGTTCAATATAACTGTAACTGTGATGCTATGGCAGTCATTCCCCAGGAATTCCATTCCGCTGTAAAACAGGTATTTTGGGGGTGTAACAGATTGGCATCAGAGCAAGAGTTATAGAGAACTAGGTTGTATCATTGACCCTAGACTATAACTACATCATCATAGCATCTCATTATTTCATCATAAGTGCATATTCGCTATGCATGCGGTTTTATACGCACATTATGCGGGTTATTTACTTTCATTTCAAATCGATTGTAACATTGATGTCTTCAAGATACCCATCCTATCATACTCACATCAGACTCTGACATGGAGGATACCTTGTCGTTCCCTACTATAGTTTTAACATTAGTTGACTCTACACCAGACTTACTACACATATTATCCGATGTGGAGACTGAACCCTTTGAGGAGGGCGAAGTTGCACCTACACCATCACGATCACCATTAATTCACCGTAAGATCAGGACAGTTCCTATAATTATGTCGGGACAGATCATACCATTTGGTAGGACTTATAGGCTTAGTCCTAATGGACCTATTAGGATGCTTACTGCAAGGAAGAAAGTACATTCTCTTACCCTCATTCTTAGATCACCAGTTACTCATGTAATACAACCACCATCAGCTACTCATACCACTATTAGTCATCCAATAGTGCATACTCTAGCTTTACCTTTGAAACGTCGCGAGATAACATGAAAGAGGGTAGTATTTCATTCACCATCATCACCATCATCTCCTAACCTACCGCTAGGATTTCCATCGTCATCATCATCATTATCATCTAGAGCACCATCTGTACCATCACATCTCATAGACACTACTCATACATCTGACTTGCAGCTTGGGAAGTGTGCATGATTTGACATACCATTACCATCTATCACTAAGACTATAGACATTACATCATCTTAAAGGTTTGAGGACTGTGAAAGTTCTAGGGCTATTGCTGCTAGACAACCTATTGCTCCTATACTTGAGACATGATTAGACCATCAACAGGAACAGATAATAAGTACCTTTCTATCTAATGTAATCTTTATCCTTTATTATCTCCACGATAATCACAACCTTTGTTTATTTCATTCCCTATTCCAATTGCCCAATTTTCAATCATTTCGCAACAAGATATCGCTATCTTACTAGGGATTAGGCAACTTTATTCTTGACCAATGAGGAGACTGTTACCATCTATGAGGTTCTCCCATGTATCCTACAAACCATTCAACAAATCTTATTTCAAGATATTTTGTTACCACTTTATGAAATTATTTTACATAATTTTATTCCAAGCTATTTTACTACCATCTTAGGAAAATGGTTTCACAGAGTTCTAAAACAAGCTGTTTTGTTACCACTCTATAAATTGATTTTCAGTCATTCTATCAACTATTTACTACCATTATGCGAAACGATTTTCATGTTACTCTGAAAAATTGTTTGAGCCATTATCTTACAAAACAAAACATTGAATACCATCTAAAACTTCGGAGAAACATAATACCATTTCAACAAAACCAAGCATCACATCATTTGTCCTCGATTATACATAGCCTAATCACCTATGTATAATTCAAGAAAGATTATGTCTTTAAAGAAACAAGCATCTTTTCAAACTTCCTAAAACAATCTTCACTCAAAAGCAAAGCTTTGTAATCAGATAAATTATTTATAAACATCTCTTTTGTTAACACTCAATAGATACCTACGCCATTCATCCCTCACTCAACCGATAAGTTGAAATTTTACCAGTGACCTTTTTAAGAAAGACTTTCTAAACCATCTATGAGGAGGATTCCTTGATACAAGAAAACAATGAAAGGATTTCAGAACTACCAACAAGGAGTAGAAGTATGTAGTAGGATGATTCAAAACCCAACATAAAGCTTAAGACATCACGAGACATTCCGAATCACTATCTTTGGAATAGAAGCCAAATTTTATCATTTCAATAGTACCAGCTAGACTGAGTTACAAGATTTAGTACAAAGCGAATACACACTAAGCAACACTGTAGAAATAAACTAAGCCTCCTAACTGAGACTACAAAATATTCCATTAAACATGGCCTCAACAATATGTAAACTTCCCTACAATGAGTTTCCCTTAAAGGAAAATTTAGTTAAATTAAGGTTATCGATATAAACTTCCCCTAAGGCATTGTGTTATCTAGAAATTACAGATAACCTCACTTCCATATCAAGAGATGCAACATGTCTTAACATATTGGAAAATCAATGACTCTCCATCTACAAGTGAAATCAGAACAAACATTCTTCGACATAGTATGAGCTGATATCTAAGTTTTTGCCAGCATGCTAACAATCTCAGTGATGAACTATTTTATAAACACTCAATATCGGAACAAATCTTGGAAATCAATCACCACACCACATCACTTAAATATTTGAGGTTTTGTGACATGACAACATAGAGCGTGGAAATATTCCGATAAGGTAAATTAAGAGAGACACCATCAAGTAATAAACATCTTAGTAGTGGAGACTAATCGCCTTAGGCAAAGAAGACTCAAGTCATGACATTCGCTAGAACTAGAAGCGCGAGGAATCACAACTGTTACCCATAATCTATTCTTTTCAATAAAGTCCTTATTGACAGACTTGATATTTTGAAATTTGGCATGGGACACGTGGTATCAATTTCAATTATACCTAATATAAGGTAGCCGATTCACCTTAGACTTCTGACAATCATTTCAAGATTCCCATGGAACCTACTGGGACATGAGTACCGCCTATTATCCTCAACTCAATGGTCAGAGCGAGAGAACAATTCAAACATTAGAAGATATGCTCAAAGCGTATGTAATTGTTTCTGGAAATGATTAAGCAAATCATTTTTCATCAAACAAGTTCCATTACAACAATAGTTATCACATGAACATATTGACTGCACCAATTGAGGCACTCTATGGTTGAGGTGTCAATCACTTATTTACGGGCCAAAAATCAGGAAAGTCCAACTCACTAGTCTATAACTTATTCATGAAACAACAAAGAGATCGTATAGATCAAAAATCAGTTACAAGCAACAACAAATAGATAGAAAAGCTACGTCGATATACGACGCAAAATATTGGAAATGTGTTCCATAAGTCACAAACCATTAGAATTTCAAGTTGACATAGTGTTATGTTGAAAGTCTCGTCTTGGAAAGGCGTGGTACGATTCAAAAAAACTCGGGAAGACCCGATGCGACTCAAATATCCTCACCTTTTCACCGATAACACCGTAGGAACCAACATGGACTGAATTCAGGGACTGAATTCCTTTTTGGGTGGGCGAATGTAAAAACTCGTAATTTCAGATCATTTCTCAAATTTACTATTCATCGGTTACTATTCATCATTTTACTATTCATCATTTTTGAAGTCGATTTGATATTTTGAGAGGTTATTTCAAAATTTTACTATTTACGAAACACTATTCATTCCCGGAAAAATCACTATTCATGATTCACTATTCATCATTTTCGTAAACTAGGTTTACGAGTATCAATTTTGCGTAACCGTAATGGTTTAGCTGCGTATTCATGAAAAATTATTGAGGACACTTCATATAGACTAGAGTTAGTCTACATATCATTGGTAACATCATCATCATATTAGTTCATGCACGGTTTTGCATAATTCATTAAACGTATTATTTCCTATTAAATAAACGCTATCGCATAATCATTTATTTTGAATAATTGATCCGACACTTCCAAAAATTATCCTGATATATTTTTATACTTATTTTAAGACTATAAAAATTATATTATTAGTTTACCCGATGTTTTGAAATTATTTCGTAAATATATATATATATATATATATATATATATATATATATATATATATATATATATATATATATATATATATATATATATATATTCGACGGTTTTCGTGAATTCAATTTGATAATTATTTACTCACTAAATTCTTGTAAGAAATGTATTTTTATAATTTTTATGACTTCGATATATTTTATTTGGTTCCGTTAAAATCGATTTCTAGCTAACGCTACACTAAATAATTAATTACATGTACAAAGCACACATTATACACAACTTATTACACATTTAACTAACAAAATCATCAAATCCTTTCCCCAATTTACTCATTGCTGACCACCCCCCCCCGGTTGTCATCACTTTATAAAATATCTTGCATCCTTATGTACACATACTCAATTTTGTAGCTAGATTTTTGCAATAAAACAAAGATTTTTACAAAAATAAAACACACAACACATTCTAAAAGGTGAAAAAGAGAGAAATCCTCTCCATTCTTTTGTGGTGGTTCGGCCAAGAGAAAAAAGAACAAGAAACCATAATAATTTTTCAAGATTCAAGTATTAAACAAGTCTTAGAAGTAATCTAGTTAAGGTTTTGAAATAAAAACCTCAAGATTATTATGTATACTTTGCTCAAAAACTCTTCAATCACTCAAGTAAGGTTCTAATAAATTTTCCTAATCTTTCATACTCTTACTTGATGTATTTTTATGATTCTATTAGAAAAACATGCAAATATACTATAATCCATACCACTTTTAAGTGTTTTTATTAGTTAGTTTAAGTTTTATTCATCCTATAATTAATCCCTTGAAACATATCATTGTTGATTATGTTTAGGAACCCATGACACCCTAAGAAGGTGTATGGTAGGTTTAGAATAGATTTGGTGTTGATTTGAAGTGATTGAAACAAGTATTACGCAAGAAAAATCATTTTCGACAACTTTAAAATGAGGTCTGATCATTTTTGTGAAATCTGGAAATTTCGACAGGTTATAAATTATTTTGGGCTAGATATTCAGGAAATATACTTTAAAACGAAAACGTGGTCGCTTGAACGGTTTAAAACGGATTTATAACGAAGAAGTTATGCTATTTTCAAGTTTAACGACGAAAACTATATTTTCCGAAAAACAACATGCTGTCCAAAATTTTTAAGGGTCAAAAATGAGTTTTAAGCGTTATCTAAATAAGTCGATTTATCAAAAACATATTAGTATACATTAACACGAAGCTAAGGATATATAAAATGTAGAAAACGGACTTATAACGACTAAATTACACGTGTTTAAATAAGGTTGTCGTAACTATTATTCACAAGTACAAAACACTTACATATATATTTTCTATTAGCCAAACTAGTTATCGCGAGTGACCATGTTGGGAGTCGTTTTTAACATTGATAGAATACTTTTGAGAAAACGATGTCTTCTAGTAAAAGTGAGTTCACCTAGCCTATTTTTCAAAATGTTCAATCGTTCGTCAACCGGAGTTGTAACAAATAAAATATGCTCACTCAAACTTTGCCGAAAACTAACCTTAAAACAATATTTTTAGTCCAATTACCCTACTTCATCTATATTTTTCTCCATGATCGAGACCTCTATGATAAAAATTTAAAAGCTAAGCCTTTGAGTTGATGTTACAAGCTTTCCAAAACCATTGAGTTTATTTTCTAACACTCGATATTCACTATTTTACGACTAGCTTTTCGAGGCTACTTAGTCACTTTCACAAATTATCAAAGTATATTATTTTAAGACGAAAAGCTATAATTTCTTGATAAATCACAAAATGACTATCGTAGGAAATCATTTCAACGTAAATACTTGTAAAGTAATTTATAACTTGACAATACGTTATAAACTTATTTTTCGACGATAAACTTTATTTTCAAAAATTCACAAGTGGTATGGATATCATATGATTTGCATGCATAACATTACATCATGACTTATATTAGGTCATATCACTCATAATAGGCTGCAGTTAGAGATTTGCGCATCATTTCAGTGTACTCACTTTTTCCATCACATCATTGTACCAAGTGAGTTTTCATAGCCCCGTTTTACAAGTTTATACATTATTTCAAACCTACAGGGGAGAATACATTGCACATAATTTTTATTACGATGACAAGTATATCAAATTCATTACATTGCTTAAGTTACTTCATTTCCAATTGAATGTCCCCATTTCATAATCATGAACCGTTAATTCCGGAAGAAACGAGGGTGTGTGAATAGATCTATTGAGGGTGACTCCTCCATCCGGGTTGGTGGTCCCAACTGGTCAAACGGATGCATTTCATTTAATATCATTATTTGAGTTGTTTGGCAAAACACTCTGTTGGGCCGAACATCAGGATCAGTCTAGCTTTGGTGTCATGCGCTTATAGCAATTGTAACATTTTTATGTGACATATTTGTCATACATGACCTATACTTGTGGTAGTCGTATAAAACATTTACATAAACTCTATGAACTCACTCAACCTTTGTGTTGACACTTTTAGCAATGTATTTTCTGGTATCTAAGGCATACACTTCATGGCATGAATGTGGACTTATTATAGAGTCGCGGTGACGACGCGTCTCACATGGATTTCATGCACTTTAAAAACATCGTTTGGATTACAACAAACATATTTCCGCAAATGTTGACTATTTTTGGGACCTATCTTATGTAAGCTCTGAATGTTTTATTATATCAAACGATGTATTTTCCAAACGACACTTTAGGTCATTCAATATAACTGTAACTGTGATGCTATGGCAGTCATCCCCCAAGAATTCCATTCCGCTGCAAAATAGGTATTTTGGGGGTGTGACATTTTATTCAGGTTATATCGTCAAGGCTTCGGGTTTATAAAAGGTATGGATAAGGCATGGGATGGTTTATGAAATTGGTGTTAAAATAAAAATAAAGTCAAGTCTAAACCTCCATGTTTCTAGCCATCATACAAACCACTATCCCGAAAATGATTATATCTTCTTCCTCTTCACATATCGATCTCCAAATATATGAATAACTCCATTTAGCTCATTGGCTAATCAATATTCTTCATATAGCTCATTGGTGATAACGCTACACGCGTCGTTCGGGGTCAAAGGAACTTCCTTTTCGTCGAGCAACTTTTTCAACACCCTAGGCAGTGAACCTAATCGTTGTAGTGTAGTATTAGGGTAAGCCACGGGAATTGATATCGTTCACTAGGGGAATAGGAATGCTAGTGAGAAGTTACTACGCTAAGGTTGGGGTTGAGGAAGATTATTTTTTATCCTTTTATGTTTTTTTATAGAAAATAGAAATTACGAATCTCGGGGTATTGGATTTGGGGGGTTGGTATTTCTACCGATTACTTCTACTTATCTAATTATCTAAACTAAGGTGTATGTAGTCTATGTCTAATTATTGTGTGCTCGTATGATGATTTAAAGATGTGTTTACTTAGGTTTTATTACTCCTTAATTATCTCCTATTGATGGTTGAATTGTTACGTCCTTATTCTTAATCGCGTTGTGTGTCTAAGGTCGTAGGGTATGCGTTTATCCTTATCTCTTTGAAACTACCAAAGTTTAATGACTACAAAATCTCTAGGATTTATAAACTTCAAATCTAAGGTACTCTTTGGATGGTTTAGCCTACAATGACTCTAGGTACTATAAGCTAAGGTTCACAAAGATTAATCAAGCATTAACTACACAACGGATGACCTATCGCAATACTAGATCATTAACAATTAAGATAAGAGACAACCAATCAATATTCAATAATTAAGTTTCATATTCCCTAAGCAAACACACAAGTAAATTAGCCGGACATGGAAAACATGCAAGCATACACACAAGTAATTAAAGACATAATTGAATTAATTAAGTAAAACACTTATCTTGATGTAAGATTGGGTATGGAACCCTAAAATACTGTACAAGACAGCCTTGGTTCGGTTTAGGTTTTTACTCCAAAGACTACACACTGAAAACTAAAAAATTCGGATTCTATATATAAGATTACTGTGACAACTCGTACTTTCAGGTCATTTTTCAAAACACTATTCATGCTTCACTATTTCATCATTTATTGTAAACTAGGTTTACGAGTATCAAATTCGCGTAACCTTAATGGTTTAGCTGCGAATTCATGAGCAATCATAGAGGACATTTCATATAGACTAGGATTAGTCTACATATCATTAGTAACATCATCATATTAGTTCATGCATGGTTTTGCATTTTTCATTAAACGTTTATTTCCTATTAAATAAACGCTATCACGTAATTAATTATTTTGAACATTTGATCCGACGCTTCCAAAAATTATTCCGATATATTTTTATACTCATATTAATATTATAAAAATAATATTATTAGTTTACCCGGTGTTTTAAATTTATTTTGTATATAAAGTGTTATATTTATATAATTACGACGGTTTTCGTAAATACTACTCTATAATTATTATTTCACTCAAATTTTGCAAGAAATGTATTTTTATAATTTTTATGACTTCAATATATTTTATTTTGACCCGTTAAAATTTATTTTTAGCTAACGCTACCCTAAATGCTTAAATAAATACACAAGTTACTAGTAATTCTTAACTAATTACACATTTACTCTACATTAATACAATTAATTTATACTTAATGCATCTAGTCTTTTATTTTCATGTTATAGTCGACATACCAAGATGAGTCACACCATTTTCACTAAATATCTTTACATATATCATTTTATACTCTAACATACACATAGATACTAAATTATACAAAGTGTAAAAACAAAAATATCTCTTCCTCTCTTCTCAACTAAGACCGGCCACCATAGAGTTCCAAGAGGAGATCATATTTTTTTTCAAGTCAAGTAAATTCACAATCTAGTCACACTCTTAGTTAAGGTTTTGAAATAAAAACCTAGGGTGTTAGGATTAACCTTTGTTCACTTCACCTCATCAAGTTACTAGTAAGCATCTCATGTTCATATTCATATTCCATATTCATTTTTTGTTCATTTCATCATATTTGATAAAAACATGCAAGTCATATTGATGTCTATACTACTTTTTATTGTTTTTAAGTGTTATAAATATATATTCATTATCCTATAATTACTCCTTGAAACATATCACTTTTGGTGATGTCTAGGAACCCATGACACCCTAAGAAGGTGTATGGTAGGATTAGAATAGCTTCGTAGTTGTTTTGAATTGGTTAGAATAGGTTTGGCGCGAGAAAAACTCATTTCGACAAGTTTACTTAAGGGTCTGTCCATATTTTTGAAATCTGGAAATTTAGACAGTTTGAAAAATATTTTGGGCTAGATATTTAGAAAATACACTTTAAAACGAAAACGTGGCCGCTTGAATGGGTTAAAACGGAGTTATAACGAAGAAGATATGAATTTTTCAAGTTAGACGACGAAAACTATAAAATTCAGAAAATTCAGCATGTATTCTCAACTTTTTACGAGTCAAAAATGAGGCTTAGGCGTTATGAAATATGTCGACTTATCAAAAATATATTAGTATACTTTGATACAAAGCTAAGGACATATAAAACGTAGAAAACGGACTTGTAACGATTAAATTATACACGTTTACACAAAGTTGCCGTAACTATATTATATAAGAAAAACTAGTATATTTCTATTAGACAAGTATTACGGCCACAAAGGACCATGTTGAGGGTCGTTTTTAACATGGATGTAGTACTTTTTATAACGTGATGTCTTCTAGTAAAAGTAAGTTCGCCTAGCATATTTTCCAAAATGTCCAACCGTTCGTCAAGCGGAGTTGTAACGAATAAAATACGGTCACTTAAACTATGCCGAAAACCACCCTTAAACGATATTTTGGAAACAAATACCATACTTAATCTATATTTTTCTCCATGATCGAGACCTCTAGGATGAAAACTTAAATGCTAAAACTTTGAGATAATGATACAAGCTTCCCAAAACCGTTGAGTTTGTTTCCTAACACTCGACGTGCACCATTTTACGACTAGCTTTTCAAGGCTATTTAGTCACTTTCATGAAATTTTTAATGACATTATTTTACGACGAAAAGTTATAATTTCATAATAAATCACTAAATGATTATCGTAGGATATCATTTCAACGTAAATACATGTAAAGTAATTTAAAAAGGGTCAAGACGTTATGAGATTATTTTTCGACGATAAGTATTATTTTCAAAAAGTCACAAGTGGTATAGAAATCATACGAATTGCATGCGTAACATTACATCATGACTTATTATATATCATATCATTCATAATAGGTCGCAGTTATAGATTGCGCCTCATTTCTGTGTACTCACTTTTGTCATCGCATCATTGTCCATGTGAGTTCCATAGCCCCATTCTCAATTGTTTTAATGCTTTTATTAAACTCTTTGGGGGAGATACATGCTCAACTACTTTTATGACATTCATGATTATTTGCAACTACATGTTTAACTGAACTGAATGTTTAGTCATACGAAGTAACAATTTTCCATATTTAGAATTTCTATATCATAAATCATTGGACTAGCGGTCTTGGTATAATCATTGGGCTAATTGTCTTGGTATATTCATTGAGCTAATGGTCTTGGTAGAATCATTGAACTAATGTTCTTGGTAATATCATGAACTAGCGGTCTTGGTATAATCATTGGGCTAATTGTCTTGGTATAATCATTGAACTAATGGTCTTGGTATAATCATTGAACTAATCGTCTTGGTAGAATCACGGAACTAATGGTCTTGGGATAATCATTGAACTAATGGTCTTGGTAGAATCATGAACTAATGGTCTTGGAACGATTTGAAACAACACTCATATGTGTTATATCAAGTAACTATTGATACATTAAGTTATGCGCTATTTTGTGAATTCATTTGACGATGTGTGTTTGAACATAAACTATACACATTTTGGCAGTGGGTTGTGAACACACAGGTTGCAAGTTTTGTATGGGCGGAACTTGGAACTGAGTGGATTTACAATGCCTTTGCTGCATAAATGATTTTGAAAGGCTTTACATTTCAACGCAAACTCTATGAACTCACTCAACCTTTGTGTTGACACTTTTAGCATATTTTATCTCAGGTATCTAAGGCATATTCATCATGGCATGCATAAGGCATTATCATAGAGTCGCGGTGACGACGCGTCTCACTTGGGTTTTATGAACTTTGAAACATCGTTTGGATTGTAACAACTTTAATTCCGCACATGTCTAATTTCATTTGGGACCTATACATTGTAAACTCTGATTGTTTTATTAAATCAAACGATGTGTTTTCCAAACGACACTTTAGGTCGTTCAATATAACTGTGATTGTGATGCTATGACAGTCAACCCCCAGGAATTCCATTCCGCTGCAAAACAGGTAATTTGGGGGTGTGACAGATTGGCATCAGAGCTTCGGTTATAGAGAACTAGGTTGCATCATTGACCCTAGACTATAACTACATCATCATAGCATCTCATCATATCATTATAAATGCATACTCATTATAAATGCGGGTTTATGACTCAACACCAAACATCATATGAGTCGATTAGTCCAAGCATTGCATAGTTACTCCTAAATTATACATAGCCTGATCACCTATGTCTAATTCAGGAAGAATCATGCAATAAAGGGAGTAATAGTCTCATATGTGTAAGCAATTCCGTAATCGAGCCAAATTTTCAAAAGACCTCCTTCAAACCAATTTAGCCTAATCTCATGACAGTTCTCGTTTGATGAGTTGTGAGATTAAGTAAAAATTGGTTACCTAAAAGTCTTTTGAGGGTTTTGCTCGAGAAAGGGAAAGTTTGCCACATCAAACCCTAAACTTGAGAGACCAACACGAACTGAATTCAAGGACTGAATTCCTTTTTGGATGGGCGAATGTGACAACTCGTACTTTCAGGTCATTTTTCAAAACACTATTCATGCTTCACTATTTCATCATTTATCGTAAACTAGGTTTACGAGTATCAAATTCGCGTAACCTTAATGATTTAGCTGCGAATTCATGAGCAATCATCGAGGACATTTCATATAGACTAGGATTAGTCTACATATCATTAGTAATATCATCATATTAGTTCATGCATGGTTTTGCATTTTTCATTAAACGTTTATTTCCTATTAAATAAACGCTATCACGTAATTAATTATTTTGAACATTTGATCCGACGCTTCCAAAAATTATTCCGATATATTTTTATACTCATATTAAGATTATAAAAATAATATTATTAGTTTACCCAGTGTTTTAAATTTATTTTGTATATAAAGTGTTATATTTATATAATTACGACGGTTTTCGTAAATACTACTCTATAATTATTATTTCACTCAAATTTTGCAAGAAATGTATTTTTATAATTTTTATGACTTAAATATATTTTATTTTGACCCGTTAAAATTTATTTTTAGCTAACGCTACCCTAAATGCTTAAATAAATACACAAGTTACTAGTAATTCTTAACTAATTACACATTTACTCTACATTAATACAATTAATTTATACTTAATGCATCTAGTCTTTTATTTTCATGTTATAGTCGACATACTAAGATGAGTCACACCATTTTCACTAAATATCTTTACATATATCATTTTATACTCTAACATACACATATATACTAAATTATACAAAGTGTAAAAAGAAAAATATCTCTTCCTCTCTTCTCAACTAAGACCGGCCACCATAGAGTTCCAAGAGGAGATCATATTTTTTTTCAAGTCAAGTAAATTCACAATCTAGTCACACTCTTAGTTAAGGTTTTGAAATAAAAACCTAGGGTGTTAGGATTAACCTTTGTTCACTTCACCTCATCAAGTTACTAGTAAGCATCTCATGTTCATATTCATATTCCATATTCATTTTTTGTTCATTTCATCATATTTGATAAAAACATGCAAGTCATATTGTAACACCCCAACCCGGCAAGGGTAGAAGTGTCACATTCTGGTGTCATATCAGAACATACAATTAAAAATTTTCAAACGGAAGCCTTATAAAATAATTTACCAAGTCATATAAGCGAATGACTTACAAAGAAAATACAAAATCCAATATGTCCAAAACGAAATGAAATATAAAAACTATAGCTCTTCAATTCAGTCCAAAATAATAAGGGAAACTAGGGTCGGTCCACTCAAATAATCCAACTCTCAGCCCATCAAAGCCCATCTTCATACCTAAAACCTGCCGCAGGAAAAGAAATGCGGCTGAGCTTAAAAAGCCTAGTGAACAGATATAACAAAACGAAAGCCAAACGAAATCAAAGATACAAATGAAATTAGGAAACTGATAACAATGTTACAATGAGAAGAGAACAATGAGTCAATGAGGATCCTGCAGAAACACAATTACACAAATATCCAAAAGGAACAGATAATAGAGGAGGACAAGCACATAGCACATTGATGACATATACGCAAGCACATCTAACTAACCAGGCATATGATAAATCAGGAAGTCAGAGTACAACTAAGCCAAACGGAAGTCCCAATGCTAGCGGAAGCAATTAACGATAAAGTGAGTATGGCGATCACACAAGTTAAATAATTCAACATAACCAGTATCATCACAGCGGAAGTACTAACAGTAGTCGATATACAGTAGCCACATGCATCAAGTAGGAATACAGAACGAACATTATAACTAAATGAATTATCTAAACAAGGTCCTAGTACATCAACTGAACAACTTAACAAGCCAGACCACATACGATGAACCATTTACCAAATCAAACAGAAGCATAAGCAGAAATGTAACATAGCAGATCATCAATAAGCAAATAAGGATACGAACGAATAGTCAAAGTACACGAGATTAACCGAATGAAGTATACAAGATAAACAGATTAACAATCGATTGCACACTAGCATGGTCACCAGCCAAATCAAAGGGTCACATAACAGTAGGATAACATATAATCAAATGACAACAGGTGAATCATATAATCTCATATTAATCACATCATAGCTGGGTAAACAGTAGTCAATAGCATAATCAATTTCAATAATCTCATAATAACTCGGTACGTGAATGGAACGATGGTCTGAAGTAACGGAACCAGAGTATGACACATCAATGAAATGAAGTATATATAACATGGTAGTAGAGTGAGTCACATAAGGGCACTGAGTAATGGGCAATTAATACAGAATATGGTGCGTTGGGGAATGCAGAAGGTACAATGTAGGTATATCAATAGTGTAAGGTTTGTCAGAAATCCATCCCGAGCCAACAATACAATACAATACAATCAATAGTGGCATTAGTATCCCAATATCCAACAGTAGCCATTGTATTCGGAGGGGTGACCTCGGAATACCAATCCAATAAGAGGGGAGACCTCAAGTATCCAGTGGAGTGATCAGCTCCCAATATGTGAGGGGGTGTATTGCACACACGCACCACATCACCAATACAATATCAATACAATCAATCAATACAATACAAATCTAGGATGCATCCATACGCCCCTGCAGAACAATAGTGGCCATAACAATAACAATGAAGCGCGTATAATCAATACAATATAGGGACGGTGTGGAACATCACTCAACCACACTAGAGTCATGCCATTGGTGCATCAATGACACGGACATGGAACCCCCATGCCTAGTTAATGGCTCGGGTATCAAACTGACAGGTCAGACCAAAGTTCAAAGTGTAGCAATGTATATGTCTTCATAATCAAAGGTGCAATATCAATAGTTCACAATTCAGAGGTTCATAACAATAGTTCAATATCAAGGTCCAATATCAATATTTCAATATCAAAGGTTCAATAGCACATATTCAATAGCACAGGTCAATAGCAGCAGTTCAGTAGCAAAGGGTTCAATAACGGAAATTCAGTAATAGTGGTTCAATAACAGAGGGGTCAATAGCAAAGCAAAGATTCAATAGCAATGGTTCAATAGCAAAGGTTCGATATCAACGGTTCAATATCAATAGGTCAATATCAAAGAGTCAATAGCAAAGAAATATCATAAGCGAACAAATTCAAGGGATCAGAAAGTCAGGGAAATCCCTACTGAAAAGGGATAGAATATCTGTACCTTAGCAAATGAAATGAGAGCAAATGGAAGGAACGCAAGAGAAACAATGTCACGCCTTCTTCAACGAATCTACACGGATTACGGTTCGTAAAATACTTATTAGCTCATTTAAGTCATAACGGATTTATTGGTTAAATGAATCGTATTAATATTTTTAGAGTTATTAACTGTATTCTCATTTTTAGTAATGGATCGAATTAAAATACTTTAGGGTAAAAATCATTAATTAGCCAAACTTAAGAGTTACAAATGATAAATGGCAAAATTAAATGTTTAATATGACAAATATCCTAGTCTAAGGTGTAAAGTGTCATTTTCTAATAGTTCAAGGTTTGCATGCGCAAAATCTAAATATGAGGGTTTAAAATGAAAAAGTGTCAAAACATTAAGACATGAAATCCCTTTTTATACGTACAATATATATGTTTCACATTTCAATTTTTGGTTCGACAAGCCAACTTTATCCTCGCTCGCGGTTCAAAAGGCTAACATCTACAATTTAAAAATCATGCCATATGATTAACCCCCGACTCACCTTCCCGACACACTTTCAAACATACAAAACGGTTTACCCATTTGTCCCGCGATCGCTCTTAAATATAGCCCTTCACAAGACCAAGTGCTAAAAATGAAGACACATCAAATGGCTCATGCAAGACACCAACAGCTTCAACATGCGTAAAGGATCATTATTTCAAGCAATTGAGATATTCGAAAATGGCTATGCATGTAATATCAGTAAGGTTTTCAAAACAATTTTTTTATGTGTGACAAGCCATGAGGCCATTCCCCCATTCGCTACATGCATGAAATGTAATGGTTTTATATGATTTCTTTTATCACTTCACATGGTTTCTATTTAACGTGAACATGCAAATTGTGAGCTTCAACATCAGATTCCAAACACCAATTCATGTACTCCTTTATTTGACTATGCAAATCGACATAAACAAGGTTCAACTCATGATTTTATGTAACAAATTTATGGTTTCGTGTGAGGTTTTAATGGTTATTTCATGTGACATATCAATAGGCGTGATTATATGAATTCGACACGCTGAAAACAAGTGACCCAAACACGATATAATAGAAGAAAAAGCACGATGAGGGATGCATTAGTTTACCCTTGAGGCGTGTAGAAGAGGAAAAGAACGAGAGCAAGAAAAGCACACCATATCCTCCTTTTTCCCTAGCAAAATCACGACCAGGATTAGCTCACCATAGCCCCACGACCAAGTCTCCTTTCGAGTTATACACGATCATAGCAGCCTTGAGAGATAGCCCACGATCACCACAACCTCCATGGAATACTTCTGACCTCTTGTTGCATTGATGTTGGAAAAAAAAAAGTGTATAAGAAGAAAAGGGATTTATGGGGAATAAGTATGGACGAGATTTTGGGATGGGAATAGGCATCCATAGTGGCCAAATATGGGGAAAATTTCATGACTAAATCAATTTACCATAAATACAAATACATTAGTCTTTAATTTATTTTAATTGCTCTTGAAAACTTGTACATGTAATTAATTTATATGACTTATAATGAGTTACATTCATTTTGTGGACATAAGTATAAGTTGGTCCTGAATATCTTGAATAAATTATTAATAAGTTAAGTGTTTAACGTATTTAACGAGGTTAACATGTTTTACGTATTTCACCAATATTAACTTGAGGGGTACGATGGTCTTTTTACGCGTTTACGATTTTTAGGGTTTTACACATATTGATGTCTATACCACTTTTTATTGTTCTTAAGTGTTATAAATATATATTCATCATCTTATAATTACTCCTTGAAACATATCACTTTTGGTGATGTCTAGGAACCCATGACACCCTAAGAAGGTGTATGGTAGGATTAGAATAGCTTCGGAGTTGTTTTGAATTGGTTAGAATAGGTTTTGCGCGATAAAAACTCATTTCGACAAGTTTACTTAAGGGTCTGTCCATATTTTTGAAATCTGGAAATTTCGACAGTTTGAAAAATATTTTGGGATAGATATTTAGAAAATACACTTTAAAACGAAAACGTGGCCGCTTGAATGGGTTAAAACGGAGTTATAACGAAGAGGATATGAATTTTTCAAGTTAGACGACGAAAACTATAAAATTCAGAAAATTCAGCATGTATTCTCAACTTTTTACGAGTCAAAAATGAGGCTTAGGCGTTATGAAATGTGTCGACTTATCAAAAATATATTAGTATACTTTGATACAAAGCTAAGGACATATAAAACGTAGAAAACGGACTTGTAACGATTAAATTATACACGTTTACACAAAGTTGCCGTAACTATATTATATAAGAAAAACTAGTATATTTCTATTAGACAAGTATTACGGCCACAAAGGACCATGTTGAGGGTCGTTTTTAACATGGATGTAGTACTTTTTATAACGTGATGTCTTCTAGTAAAAGTAAGTTCGCCTAGCATATTTTCCAAAATGTCCAACCGTTCGTCAAGCGGAGTTGTAACGAATAAAATACGGTCACTTAAACTTTGCCGAAAACCACCCTTAAACGATATTTTGGACACAACTACCATAGTTAATCTATATTTTTCTCCATGATCGAGACCTCTAGGATGAAAACTTAAATGCTAAAACTTTGAGATAATGATACAAGCTTCCCAAAACCGTTGAGTTTGTTTCCTAAAACTCGACGTGCACCATTTTACGACTAGCTTTTCAAGGCTATTTAGTCACTTTCATGAAATTTTCAATGACATTATTTTACGACGAAAAGTTATAATTTCATAATAAATCACTAAATGATTATCGTAGGATATCATTTCAACGTAAATACATGTAAAGTAATTTAAAACGGGTCAAGACGTTATGATATTATTTTTCGACGATAAGTATTATTTTCAAAAAGTCACAAGTGGTATAGAAATTATACGAATTGCATGCGTAACATTACATCATGACTTATTATATATCATATCATTCATAATAGGTCGCAGTTAGAGATTGCGCCTCATTTCAGTGTACTTACTTTTGTCATCGCATCATTGTCCATGTGAGTTCCATAGCCCCATTCTCAATTGTTTTAATGCTTTTATTAAACTCTTTGGGGGAGATACATGCTCAACTACTTTTATGACATTCATGATTATTTGCAACTACATGTTTAACTGAACTGAATGTTTAGTCATACGAAGTAACAATTTTTCCTTATTTAGAATTTCTATATCATAAATCATTGGACTAGCGGTCTTGGTATAATCATTGGGCTAATTGTCTTGGTATATTCATTGAGCTAATGGTCTTGGTAGAATCATTGAACTAATGGTCTTGTTAATATCATGAACTAGCGGTCTTGGTATAATCATTGGACTAATTGTCTTGGTATAATCATTGAACTAATGGTCTTGGTATAATCATTGAACTAATGGTCTTGGTAGAATCACGGAACTAATGGTCTTGGGATAATCATTGAACTAATGGTCTTGGTTGAATCATGAACTAAAGGTCTTGGAACGATTTGAAACAACACTCATATGTGTTATATCAAGTAACTATTGATACATTAAGTTATGCGCTATTTTGTGAATTCATTTGACGATGTGTGTTTGAACATAAACTATACACATTTTGGCAGTCGGTTGTGAACACACAGGTTGCAAGTTTTGTATGGGCGGAACTTGGAACTGAGTGGATTTACAATGCCTTTGCTGCATAAATGATTTTGAAAGGCTTTACATTTCAACGCAAACTCTATAAATTCACTCAACCTTTGTGTTGACACTTTTTA
Organism: Chrysanthemum makinoi; assembly: GCA_910596185.1. Classification (NCBI taxonomy): domain Eukaryota; kingdom Viridiplantae; phylum Streptophyta; class Magnoliopsida; order Asterales; family Asteraceae; genus Chrysanthemum; species Chrysanthemum makinoi. The sequence goes on along the minus strand of OU343217.1, from coordinate 163,875,074 downwards.
GCATATTTTATCTCAGGTATCTAAGGCATATTCATCATGGCATGCATAAGGCATTATCATAGAGTCGCGGTGACGACGCGTCTCACTTGGGTTTTATGAACTTTGAAACATCGTTTGGATTGTAACAACTTTAATTCCGCACATGTCTAATTTCATTTGGGACCTATACATTGTAAACTCTGATTGTTGTATTAAATCAAACGATGTGTTTTCCAAACGACACTTTAGGTCGTTCAATATAACTGTGATTGTGATGCTATGATAGTCAACCCCCAGAAATTCCATTCCGCTGCAAAACAGGTAATTTGGGGGTGCGACAATTACAAATGCGACGGCGTCACCCTTTGATTTGTGACGCCGTCGGGTCGCCGTCATTAGGGTTTCGTCTTGGCCACGTTAGGCTTGCGACGGTGTTACCTTATGCTTGTGACGCCGTCCCGTTCAGTTTCTGACGTCGTCTGGATCGAATCTAGGCCGTCTGAGTTGCGAAGACCTACTCTTTTAAAACCTGAAGCCGTCACTTGTAAATAAGCAATTTGGCTACTGAGCCGTCACAAAAGTTGTCCGACGGCGTCGCTATTTTATGCCTGACGCCGTCCCCTTCAGCTCCAGCAGCCTGAGTGTCTCGATTCTTGACTTTGGCCATTTTCTTCGTATATTCGTGCCTTTTCGTCCGAATAAGTGTCATTCCAGCATTTTGCCTTCAAGATACCTAAAAAGTAAAAAGGAACGATATTAAGTAATAACGGATACAAAAGTGATCAAATAAGGGCTTAAACGACCCCTCAAAAAGGTACATTTTAAAACCTTATAAAGAATCCCTACACTTGGTATTTGCTTGTCCTCAAGCAAATGTGCTTTTAGCCAATTAATTTATAAGTTAGGGGTCATGAAGCATTGGTTTAGAACAATCCACAACATATATAAGCCCCGCAAAAGTCATAACAAGCACGTAAATTACATACTAGCACCTCACAAGGGGTGTTTGGAAACTCACATCTCTCGGGTGTATATGAAATATAACAAGTTGGAAATGGAAGATAAACACTCATTAACCGGTCCTAGTACATAGATTACCATAGGCTTGAGACTAGATAAACCTCCATCGCTTTGGTGTAAGCACCTAGGAAACACTATCCAAGAGGTCTTTTAAAGAGTTGTAATGTTAGGCTTACGGTAGGGAAACAAAGGGTTTGGTGGGATAGGCTATTTAGTGGTGGTAAGTCAAAAATCTTTATGTTACAAGCATGCGAAGAATGGCGTTGCTTAGCCAAGACTCGACACTCTAGACTCTAGATAACTGAAACAAACAAACATAAATCAAAAGATAGGTGTAGGATGGTAGCCAGTTTTTTTTTTTTTTTTTTTTTTTTAATTGAACACTCTATTTTTTTCTTTTTCTCTTTTTCTATTTTTTTTTCAATTTTATTTTTATTTTTATTTTTTATTTTTTTTTCATACACTTTTACTCTACCATCCTCTACGGTAATATCAAAATGATAGGGATTTATAGGCACATCCCTACACTTGAGTTTTTATTACTCGAACACTAATGTGACCCGAATAGAAAAGATCAAAACACTTGGAGTACATTATTATGCAAATAAAGGGAATTTGAATTTAACGTTCCCTTCCCGTCAAAATTTAACTTTTCTCATGAGTCCCAATCGTCCCAAAACTGTGTACAAAGGATATGACTCGACTTAGCAACTTATGCAAGCAACAAGATAATTGAACTAAGGGTTTAGGGTGATAACAATAATGCACTAAAAGTGAGTGCATACAACGTAGGCTAAGGCGATTTGGGTGTACATTTGGGGGTGGGGTGTGAACAATGCTCTTCATTGATATTCTGGAAAACCGAAACATCACGAGAACCACGAGAAGGATATGCTCTGAGGGGTTAACTAGGGGTATCATGTAATAAAGATGAGTACAACGCAAAGGTGTGGGGGAATTACTCAACCGATGTGGAAGAAGTAATTATATTATGGGTATCAAACAAGGGTTATCCTAATGCCTCTTATCATTTAGTTATTCCTAACTACACAAGTGTAGTCTTACTAGCAATCTCGGGATGCATCACAAAACAAGTTCTAGAATCTATTATACTACCGGTTCACACTCTAAGCATTAAAGATGAATGTTTTAATTCCTACTAATATAAGGGCGATCCTCACATTTTGGGTGGAATTTAGGTGGTCAAGGGTTTTTGTGCTAGTCATATAATTTCCTATCCATGAGACGCTTTATTAAGACTAATGGCCCACTCCTATATGTCATGAAAAATTTTAAATTTGGTGCCAAAATTACCCTAACCGACATTTTCTCATGGTTTATTACACAAATGCAATTGGACAAAGCAAATATTCAAGGATAAGCATAGTTTCAAAGTTCCCATTTTATTTTCCCTCCCTACACTTAAACTGAACATTGTCCCCAATGTTCCTCGAAAGTATCAAAGTTATAATAATGGAAGGTAATAAAAGATGAAAGAAACTAATACTCCCCTGATTAGCTCGGTAGGATCCGTGTAAAGTGGTGGTTACATCTTTCTTCAAGAAGAACGTTTGCGTGAAAAACTCCTTCTCATCTTATGTACCTTCTTCTTGGTAAATTAAACCTGCACACTTGCAGAAAACAAACGAAACCTTCGCGTAAAATCGGCGGTAATAATATATATAGGACTCTACTAAACTAGGATATAATGCTTGTGGAATGGATGTTTACAGAATTTTTGGAAAATTAAGACCTGGAAAATTCCAAAAATTTATAAGTAGCTCAGAAAACGCGAAAAAGTAATCAGTTGTTTTTGCTCCTTCCTGACGCCGTCAGGTTGCGATCCTGACGCCGTCAGGTTATCCTGACAAAAACTGGTTTGCGATTTTCTGGAAAAAATTCTGGAAAATTTACATCTTTAGAATTTGGAAAAATTTCCTGCAAAACATCTATTATGACTCGATACAAGCATTTGACTCGAACAAACACACATGCATATCTTTTAATTAATTGAAATTCTCATGTTTACGTTTCTTTTGAAAACGTGTGTAATCCTCCCTACACTTATCCCTTATGTAAAATACCTTTATATGTAATTAAGATGAGGTTAAGACAAAATAAAGCATTTTTACAAATTTAAACATGAGAATAAACAATCAATAAAAGATATACGACACAAACAAGCAAATCCAACCACACAGGCTATAGATAAACCACCCAAATGCGAATATACAAACGCCACAATTTAAAGTTCACCACATAGTCAAGATAACCTAAATTATTACATGCCCGAATTAAATTGTCTCAACAACCAAGCATATAAATCAATAAACAATCCATAAACAAATACATAAGTGACTGGGGAGGAAGTCCGTGATGGTAGTCATAACCAGGGGGAGATGGCCCAAATACCCAATAGGTGGGTAATCCTCCTCCCGCCCTGGGAATGGATCAATCTGCAGGTGTGGGTCAAGGTGATCACGCATGGACAGATGCTGCATCTGTCTGACGGTATGATCGTAGGTCCAGCTAGCCCTCTGATCCTGTTGTGCCATCCACGTGTCTATGCGGCCCATCCATGCTCCCTGGTAGGCCTGCCAATCTCCACTGGACATGTGTTGGTAGGCGTCAGTGGAGCTTCCTACTCCATCTCCCTGCTGGTGTGCTGGCATCTGCGGCTCGTCATCATCATCATCACCATCCTGAGCATTGGGTTGAGCACGAAACCATGCATAGCCCCTTCCATAATCCATGATGACATCCATAGCTCTTAGGGACTTAGCTTTGACGACCCTTGGTGCTGCCACCACATTAAGGTATGCGGGTACCTCCCTAGCTAAAATGCCAAAGGAATGGGCTAACCGGGCGATAAACATGCCTCCATACACCTTATCCTCAAACCTCATCCCACTAGCAGTCCTCAAGTAATCGGCCAACCAGAACGGGAAGTTACAGTGCACACCCTCGGCCAATATGCAGTAGAGATAGAATAAATCTGGTAAAGTGACACGATGACTCGTGCTCTGGCGCCCTGTGATAGAGAAAGTGAGGCAATGGTGCACGAGCCTAATCCGTGGATCCCGGATCTGAGATGCGAGAGTACTTCCAGTAATGTACTCCCCGTTAGCTATTGTGTTCCAGAACTGAATACCCAGCATGTCGTACCTATGGGTAATCCCAGCTGCAAATCTAGCCCTAAAAACATCGTTGTCCGTATCCCCAGCAGTATACAATCCCAATCTCCATCCAAACTCAAGTATCAACATAGCCCTCCATTCTCCACCTAACCTAAATCGAACCCCCTGAAACTCAATGTTATCACAACATAAACCTGACGCAGTCACACCGACCAAATTTTAAATCTGACATTTGCGAGGGAAAAATCTAGGTTTTAACCATAACCCTTGACCCAAACATCCTTGTTGCAGCAACAATGGGAAATTGGCTAGGTGGTTTTAGTTCTTAAGCCGTCAAGGCTTCTCGCAAAATTAACCCCATATGATAACACTACCATTCGCCTAATCTTAAGCCTAATAATAAGATTCATGGGCGATATTTAGCATAAATTAAACCAATTGGGGGTTTTCGGATTAAAAAGGGAAAATCAAAATTGAGCATGAAATCGAGCAATTGACTAGACAAAGATCAATGTATACTACTTACCTTGTGGAGATTGACGTGGCAAAATAGTGAATTTGATTTGGAGAAAACGTGGTGGTGTGGTGTGGGGCGGATAAAATGTGTAGGGTAAAGAATGAAAGAGATGGGTGATGTATTTATCCGTCTGATCTGGCTTAGCGACGGCGTCACTCTTTATGTGTGACGGCGTCACGCCCAAATTTTTGCAAAAGAAAATCGTTTTGTTAATCCGCCTGGATCAAAAATCTGATTACTATTTTTGACAAAGATTTTGGTTTTTATTTGAAGATCTGTTTTGTCAATCCACCCATGATCTCCATGAAGGTAAGCAACGCATATGTCAAATTGTCTTTCAATTGTGATTCTAGAAATACTGAAGTATTGGGGATGAGGACTCTTTGACCCTGGTTTAAAACCAAAAGCCCTTTTTCTAACATTTGGAAAGTCGGGAAGTGACATGTGCACCTTTCCAATAAATATGTTCCTAGAGAAAAAACGGGAGTGTTGAGGCAGGAATTTAGACAAGAATGTGATTCCTTGAGGGGGTTTGCCCTGCTTAATGAAATTGGAGAGGGTTTGGGAGTCATCTCCACGTGTTCCAGTATCGCATATACCTTCTCTATCTTTTTAGGTATATTGTTCTTTGCGTTTTCTTCACGGATTTTCAGCATGAAGTTGTCAGCTAGTCCCAAGAAAGTGTCGTGAGTCTTTCGAATTTGAGCTTCAAGGCGTTTTATTTCCTTTTCTTGCTTGTGGACAAATGTCAACATTATGTCCTCGAATTCATCTTACCGGGACTTTCTTGGGAGCAAAAATTCCTTGACCGCATTCACATGCTTATCAGTATGGGTAGTTACTTCCATTAACGCACTCACTTGCGCCTCCATACTCATAATTTCTTGTGCTTGGGAAGTTGGCCCGTTCTCCTGGACTACTAGAATTTCCCAACCTTCCTCTTCATATTGAGCTAGTTCCTCGATGACCTCCCAACATGCTTTATCATTGAGGTCACTTAGCCTTCCTCCAGCGGCATAATCAATGGTTCATTGGAGGGAGGGACTGACGTGATCATAGAAGAGTTGGGCTTGGAGCCAAAGATCAATGCCGTGATGAGGGACTTTATAGAGTAAGTCCTTGAATCGAGTCCATGCTTCGTAGAGAGATTCACCTTGACGTTGTTGGAACATCAAGATATCATTCCTAAGCTTAGTGGCTCTCCCCGGTGGGAAAAATTGAGCAAGGAAGCGAGAGGTGAGATAGTCCCAACTTGAGATGGAGCCGGCGGGAAGTCGCTCAAGCCAATTACTAGCTTGGTCCCGTAGAGAGAATTGGAAGAGACGCAGATGCCTGGTCTCCCGAGTAGTAGCATTGAGGTCGATAGAATCGACAATTTTAAGGAAATCCTTAAGATGCTGATTAGGATATTCGGAACGAAGTCCATGGAATGCACATCCGTTTTGCACCACCCGGATGGTGTCGGATCGCAGGGCCGTAGTTTGGGCTTGGTCGGGAAGCTCAATGGTGTTTCCATAGCTTAGGTGGCTTGGTCTCGAGTATTCACCAAGAGTACGGGCTCTTGGCGGGTCATTTGGTGGTAGGTTGATGAATGGTGGTTGGTTATCACCTTCCATGATGAAAAGTGATGGGGTTACGAACAAATGTCACGAAGAAGGGGATAGACTACGAGAAAGCTAAAAATGGGAAAAAAGCTTATTTGATAGGAATCAAGCAAGGAAACCTAAACGAAGTGGCGCCAAAAACTTGATAACGCTACACGCGTCGTTCGGGGTCAAAGGAACTTCCTTTTCGTCGAGGAAGTTTTTCAACACCCTAGGCAGTGAACCTAATCGTTGCAGTGTAGTATTAGGGTAAGCCACGGAAATTGATATCGTTCTCTAGGGGAATAGGAATGCTAGTGAGAAGTTACTACGCTAAGGTTGGGGTTGACTAAGATTATTTTTTATCTAAGGTTGGGGTTGAGGAAGATTATTTTTTATCTTCAACTCTAAGGATTTATATCGTTCTCTTTGAAACTACCAAAGGTTAATGACTACAAAATCTCTAGGATTTATAAACTTCAACTCTAAGGTACTCTTCAGATGGTTTAGCCTACAATGACTCTAGGTACTATAAGCTAAGGTTCACAAAGATTAATCAAGCATTAACTACACAACGGATGACCTATCGCAATACTAGATCATTAACAATTAAGATAAGAGACAACCAATCAATATTCAATAATTAAGTTTCATATTCCCTAAGCAAACACACAAGTAAATTAGCTGGACATTGGAAACATGCAAGCATACACACAAGTAATTGAAGACATAATTGAATTAATGAAGTAAACCACTTATCTTGATGTAAGATAGGGTATGGAACCCTAAAATAATGTACAAGACAGCCTTGGTTCGGTTTAGGTTTTTACTCCAAAGACTACACACTGAAAACTAAAAAAAATGGATTCTATATATAAGATTACAAATGTGACGGCGTCACCCTTTGATTTGTAACGCCGTCGGGTCGCCGTCATTAGGGTTTCTTCTTGGCCATGTTAGTCTTGCGACGGCGTCACCTTATGCTTGTGACGCCGTCCCCTTCAGTCTCTGACGTCGTCTGGATCAAATCTAGGCCGTCTAAGTTGCGACGACCTACTCTTTTAAAACCTGAAGCCGTCACTTATAAATAAGCAATTTGGCTACTGAGCCGTCACAAAAGTTGTCCGACGGTGTCGCTATTTTGTTCCTGACGCCGTCCCCTTGAGCTCCAGCAGTCTGAGTGTCTCGATCCTTGACTTTGGCCATTTTCTTCGTATATTCACGCCTTTTCGTCCGAATAAGTGTCATTCCAGCATTTTGCCTTCAAGATACCTAAAAAGTAAAAAGGAAAGATATTAAGTAATAACGGATACAAAAGTGATCAAATAAGGGCTTAAACGACCCCTCAAAAATGTACATTTTAAAACCTTATCAATTGGCTATAACCATTTTTTTTTAAGTTTCCCCACACTTAATGTAAGCATACACCACAAAAAATACAAATGAGAAAGACGTCTCCTTCATCTTTGTTGGAGAATGGTACACACTATAGACAAAGTGTAGCTTCTTCATAATCATCAAAAACAATCCAACACTCTAAGCAACTAGCAACAAACCGATAGATTGGGTTGGCTAAGGTTTAAAGGTGTAAAATCTTTTTGTATTTTTCAGGATTTAACAAATGAAAAGATTGGCTCGAAAGGTGTAACTAAGGGTATCTAGTGCTAAAGATGAGCACTAACAAATGGGTCCATATAAGGTGGTTAACTAACCAATGTGGTTAGCTAATATATCATTAGATGTAAAATGGAAGGCCATTTGGGTTAAATCCTACGATGCCTCTTATCACTTGAACATATTTTTATCACTCAAGAGTGATTTTAACCGTAATGCATAACTAGTACAAGTTTGTGACAACCCGTACTTTCAGGTCATTTCTCGACACAATTCATGTCTCATTATTTCAACATTTATAGTAAACTTGGTTTACTTGTTTCAAATTCGCGTAACCTTGGAGGTTTAGCGGCGAATTCATGATCATGACATCACGTACATATCATATGGACTAAGATTAGTCTACCTTCCATGGACATCATTTGCATCTCATTAGTACATTCACGACATTTCATTTCATATTCAACGCGTAATTTTTATATTTAATAATCTTTATCGCGTGAGTTATTATTTTAAATATTTAATCCGTTACTTTCAAAAATGATCCCGATGTATTTTTAAACTTACATTTAGTTTATAAAAACTATATTTTTAGTTTTCCTAGTGTTTCAAATTTATTTGGTATATTAATCGTTAAAATTATATTATTACGTTGCTTTTCTTAAAAATTATACGATAATTATTTTTATCACTCAAAATTCACAAGGAAAGTATTTTTACAATTTTTATTATCTCATTACATTCTACTTTGGTCCATTAAAAATCTCTTTTACCTAATGTACACATTACCTTACAAGTTACAATTATCTACACAACATTTTACTTACATTTTCTTACAACTTCACAAGTCTATACACAAGTTTATAAAAAAAAATATATAATTTTTACATATCCCTCCCCCCTTGGCCGACCAAGGGGGAGGTGATATTAAAAGAGGTATGGTCTTTGATTGCATAGATGTTTACACAACTTAAAAGTCTAACTTACACATTCATTTTCTCATACATGTATCTTAATAATTCAAGTAAAGAAAAATCTTTTCTCTCCTTTGTTTCTTCTCCATAAAACCGGCCATACATCAAGCTCACAAGGGATCAAAAATTTTCTCAAGATCAAGTGTTAATATCAACCTAGTTATCACTCTTTATTTGGTTTTGAAATAAAAACCAAGGGTATTTAAGTTAATCCTTGTTACTTTCACCTCTTCATTATCACTAGTAAGCATGTTTTTATCATTTTCATATTTCCTTTTCATTTTCATATGTTTCTTTTCATTTTTGGAGATATTATGCATGATATGTGATTTATACCATTTTATTTCATGATTTTAGAGTATATATATATATATATGGTCATCCTATAATTATCCCCTTGGTATTGGTTTGTCTTGATGGTGATTAGGAACCCATGACACCCTAAGAAGGTGTATGGTAGGATTAGATTAGTTTTGGAGTTGATTTGAAGGGATTAGAATAGGTTTTGTCCGAGAAAAACTATTTTCGATAAGTATATTTTGTGTTCTGTCCTTGTTTTGCTTTTCTGGAAAATCCGACAGTAGGCACGACTTTTTGGCCATGATATTTAGAAAATATACTTTAAAACGAATCCGTGACCGCTTGAACGGAATAAAACGGACTTATAACGAGAAAGTTATGGATTTTTGAAGTTTGACGACGAAAATTATATTTTTCAGAAATTTCAGCAACATGTTTTTATCTTGTACGGGTCAAAAACGAGCCTTAAGCTTCACAAATTATTTCGACTTCTCAAGAATATATTAGTTTACTTCAATACGAAGCTAAGGACATATTAAACGTAGGAAACGGATTTGAAACGACAAAGATATGCACTTTTTCATAAACTTGCCGTAACTAATTTTCTGCACACAATTAGCCAAAAACCACCATCTTTAACCCTTATTATCTTTATGTTCGAGACCTTTTGGACGAAAACTCCTGAACTGAAACTTTTAGATATCGATACAAACTTTCCAAAACAGTCGAGTTCGTTCTCTAACGATCGACGTACACTATTTTACGACTAGTTTTCCAAAGCCATTTTTGTTAATTTCAAGAAATTTCCGTCGACATTGTTTTTGCTAACGAAAAGTGGTAATTTCTCTAAAAATCATTATAAAACCATTGTAGGATGACATTTTGACGTAAAAACATGTAAAGTGATTTTTGATTGGTCAAGACGTCAAAAGAGTATTTTTCGGCGTCGAGTAATATTTTCAAAACTCGTAAATGGTATAAATAACATATCAAGTGCATGCATAACATTACATTGCAACTCATGACATATCATATCATTGATTATAGGTCCCGGTTAACGCATCACATTAAACCTCGGTGTACTCACTTTTGCCATTATTCCAGTTTATCCAAGTGAGTTTTCATAGCCCCGTTTTACATGCTTTCGATTATTTTCAAACCCACGGGGGAGAATACATTGAACTACATTTTTCTTTTGTACGATACCAAGTATGTTAAATTCATTACATTGCTTAAGTTACCGCATTTGCCAATTTGAAAGTCCCTATTTCTTGAACATGAACCGTTAATCTTTGAAGCGAGGATGAGTGGATAGATCTATCGAGGTGTGACGCTCCATCCGGGTTGGTGAATCCCAACCAGGAAAACGGATGCATTTCATTTGATAACATTACGGAGTTGTCTGGCAAACACTCTGCAGGGGCATACATGATTGAACTGTCTAGTTTCGGGGTCATGGGGCTTAGAGCAATTGTAACATTATTTTACGTGATCGATAGTCATGCATGATATACTTGTGTAGTCGTATAAAACATTTACATAAACCTATGATTTCTCACCAACATTATTGTTGACCGTTATTAGCAATGTATTTTCGGTAACTCGAGGCAATATCATCATGACATGGTTTAGGGACCTACATTTTGAGTCACGGCGTCGACTTACATTATGTACATTATGGCACTTTTATTTCAAACATCGCTGGATTTGTAACATATTTGTATTTCAGCAAACTTTGTAAACCTTTTGGGACCGATGTTGTACTCTGAATGTTTTTATGAAATATCCATCGATGTGTTTTTAAACGACACCTTTAGGTCGTTCAATATAACGGATGTGGAAAAGGCTCAATGGCCAATCTCAGAATTCCATTCCACAAGAAATGTAAATTGGGGTGCATGATTAACATGCTATAGAGAACTAGGTTGCACTCACACCTAGACTATAGCTACATTATCATAAAGATCTCATCATTTCATCATAGTAATATATTCATTTTTCATGCGGATTCACTTCCTTACACTTTATTCGAAAGATTATTTACTTTTATTTCATATCGGTTGTCACGCATGTCTTCAGATTCACATCCCATCACCATATCATCGGACTCTAGCTCGGATGATGTCCCAAAATTTAACCCCATCATGGATG
>OU343217.1:163821354-163863699 GCA_910596185.1 Chrysanthemum makinoi | reverse complement strand
GCTGTTAACTAACCAATGTGGTTAGCTAATATATCATTAGATGTAAAATGGAAGGCCATTTGGGTTAAATCCTACGATGCCTCTTATCACTTGAACATATTTTATCACTCAAGAGTGACGTAATCAATGCATAACTAGTACAAGTTTGTGACAACCCGTACTTTCAGTGTCATTGGCTTCGACACAATTCATGTCTCATTATTTCAACATTTATAGTAAACTTGGTTTACTTGTTTCAAATTGCAACCTTTGAGGTTTAGCGCGAATTCATGATCATGACATCACGTACATATCATATGGACTAAGATTAGTCTACCTTCCATGGACATCATTTGCATCTCATTAGTACATTCACGACATTTCATTTCATATTCAACGCGTAATTTTTATATTTAATAATCTTTATCGCATGAGTTATTATTTTAAATATTTAACTGCTACTTTCAAAAATGATACCGATGTATTTTTAAACTTACATTTAGTTTATAAAAACTATATTTTTAGTTTTCCTAGTGTTTCAAATTTATTTGGTATATTAATCGTTAAAATTATATTATTACGCTGCTTTTCTTAAAATTATACGATAATGATTTTTATCACTCAAATTTCACAAGGAAAGTATTTTTACAATTTTTATTATCTCATTACATTCTACTTTGGTCCATTAAAAATCTCTTTTACCTAATGTACACATTACCTTACAAGTTACAATTATCTACACAACATTTTACTTACATTTTCTTACAACTTCACAAGTCTATACACAAGTTTATAAAAAAAAATATATAATTTTTACATATCCTCCCCTTGGCCGCACCAAGGGGAGGTGATATTAAAGAGGTATGGTCTTTGATTGCATAGATGTTTACACAACTTAAAAGTTTCACTTACACATTCATTTTCTCATACATGTATCTTAATAATTCAAGTAAAGAAAAATCTTTTCTCTCCTTTGTTTCTTCTCCATAAAACCGGCCATACATCAAGCTCACAAGGGATCAAAAATTTTCTCAAGATCAAGTGTTAATATCAACCTAGTTATCACTCTTTATTTGGTTTTGAAATAAAAACCAAGGGTATTTAAGTTAATCCTTGTTACTTTCACCTCTTCATTATCACTAGTAAGCATGTTTTTATCATTTTCATATTTCCTTTCCATTTTCATATGTTTCTTTTCATTTTTGGAGATATTATGCATGATATGTGATTTATACCATTTTATTTCATGATTTTAGAGTATATATATATATATATGGTCATCCTATAATTATCCCCTTGGTATTGGTTTGTCTTGATGGTGATTAGGAACCCATGACACCCTAAGAAGGTGTATGGTAGGATTAGATTAGTTTTGGAGTTGATTTGAAGGGATTAGAATAGGTTTTGTCCGAGAAAAACTATTTTCGATAAGTATATTTTGTGTTCTGTCCTTGTTTTGCTTTTCTGAAAATCCGACAGTAGGTAACGACTTTTGGCCATGATATTTAGAAAATATACTTTAAAACGAACTGCGACCGCTTGAACGGATTAAAACGGACTTATAACGAAGAAGTTATGGATTTTTGAAGTTTGACGATTAAAAATTATATTTTTCAGACATTTCAGCAACATGTTTTTATCTTGTACGGGTCAAAAACGAGCCTTAAGCTTCACAAATTATTTCAATTCTCAAGAATATATTAGTTTACTTCAATACGAAGCTAAGGACATATTAAACGTAGGAAACGGATTTGAAACGACAAAGATATGCACTTTTTCATAAACTTGCCGTAACTAATTTTCTGCACACAATTAGCCAAAACCACCATCTTTAACCCTTTATTATCTTTATGTTCGAGACCTTTGGACGAAAACTCCTGAACTGAAACTTTTAGATATCGATACAAACTTTCCAAAACAGTCGAGTTCGTTCTCTAACGATCGACGTACACTATTTTACGACTAGTTTTCCAAAGCCATTTTTGTTAATTTCAAGAAATTTCACCGACATTGTTTTGTAATTTAAAAGTGGTAATTTCACCAAAAATCATTATAAAACCATTGTAGGATGACATTTTGACGTAAAAACATGTAAAGTGATTTGTGATTGGTCAAGACGTCAAAAGAGTATTTTTCGACGCCGAAAGTAATATTTTCAAAACTCGTAAATGGTATAAATAACATATCAAGTGCATGCATAACATTACATTGCAACTCATGACATATCATATCATTGATAATAGGTCCCGTTTAACGCATCACATTAAACCTCGGTGTACTCACTTTGCCATTATTCCAGTTTATCCAAGTGAGTTTTCATAGCCCCGCTTTACATGCTTTCGATTATTTTCAAACCCACGGGGGAGAATACATTGCACTACATTTTCTTTTTACGATACCAAGTATGTTAAATTCATTACATTGCTTGTTACCGTGATTTGCCAATTTGAATGTCCCCATTTCTTGAACATGAACCGTTAATCTTTGAAGCGAGGATGAGTGGATAGATCTATCGGGTGATTTCCATCCGGCTACAGTGAATCCCAAACTGTGAAAAACGGATGCATTTCATTTGATAACATTACGGAGTTGTTCGCAAACACTCGCGCAGGGCATACATGATTGAACAGTCTAGTTTCGGGGTCATGGGCTTAGAACAATTGTAACATTATTTTTACGCGGATCGATAGTCATGCATGCTAGATACTTGTGTAGTCGTATAAAACATTTACATAAACCTATGATTTCTCACCAACATTATTGTTGACCGCTTTAGCAATGTATTTTCAGGTAACTGAGGCATTATCATCATGACATGGTTTAGGGACCTACATTTTGAGTCGCTAAGGCCGACTTACATTATGTACATTATGGCACTTTATTTCAAAACATCGTTTGGATTTGTAAATATTTGTATTTCCAAACTTTGTAAACCTTTTGGGACCGATGTTGTACTCAATGTTTTATGAAATATCCAAACGATGTTTTAAATCGACACTTTAGGTCGCTCAATATAACTTATGGAAAAGTGACAAATCAATCCCCGTGAATTCCATTCACGCAAAAAAAGGTAAATTGGGGGTGTGATGCATTGGTACCGAGCTACGCTTATAGAGAACTAGGTAGCATCATTGACCCTAGACTATAGCTACATTATCATAGCATCTCATCATTTCATCATAGTACATATTCATTTTTCATGCGGATTCACTTACACTTTATTCAGATTATTTACTTTTATTTCATATCGCTGCATATGTCTTCGCATTCACATCCCATCACCATATCATCGGACTTCTCTAGCTCGATGATGTCCCATTTTAACCCCATCATGGATGATGTTGCATCACATTCCATTGAGATCGTATCTTCCATTGGATCTACTCCAGTCTTTCCACCTATCATGACCGATTAATCGAGACCTAACCTCGAGGAGGGCAAGGTTGCACCCACTCCTCACGCTAGCCCACCACGATCCACCAAGACCATCGCTAGCACCATCACCACCATCATCACCATCTTCACCATATTTTCTTAGAGATCCTTTACCGCATGCACTTGGTTTCAAAAAGCTGCTCGCTTTGATATCCCTACACCAAGATTCATCTGAGTCTGCCACCCGTTAGGTTCGAGGGAAGATGAACAACTTTCTCATCACAAATGATCTTCACACGATGGACCGATATCATCACAACTTTCTCATCACAACTTTCTCATCACAACTTTCTCATCACAAATATCCCTACACACGTGGATAATATACATGTGAATTTCGCCCACATGGACCTATTATCATAGATATAATAACCATTCCTACATAGTAGAGTCAATACTTGATACATTTGTTTGTACAACAACCAAAATACAAATGTCTTTAAACGTCACACACCTTGTGACTAGGATGGGTAATGGTCAAAACTATACAATGACAAAGTCTACATAAGGCACTCCTCATGGTGCTCCTCAATGCCCATCCTGAAGATCACTTAACCCGAAGTCGTCAAATATCTAATTAAACTCCTCCTCGAACCTAACGGGTGGCTCCGGGCTCAAAGATGCTGGTGTAGGGATATCAAAACGCAGCACGCTTTGGGCAGCAAGTCCGGGTAGGTAGGATCTCTAAGAAAATATGGTGAAGATGGTGATGATGGTGGTGATGGTGCTAGCAAAGGAAGCCGTGGATCGTGAGTGGGCTAACGAGGAGTGGGTGCAACCTTGCCTCCTCGGCGGTTCGGTCCGTTCGGTCATGTATAGGTGGAAAGATGGAGTAGATCCAATGGAAGATATATCTCAATGGAATGTGATGCAACATCATCCATGATGTATATTGACATCATCCGAGCTAGAGTCCATGATATGGTGATGGGATGTGAATCAAGACATGTCTGTGACAACCGGCATGAAATAAAAGTACAATCTTTAATAAAGTGTAAGTGAATCCGCATGGTAAAATGAATATGTACTATGATGAAATGATGAGATGCTATGATAATGTAGCTATAGTCTAGGGTCAATGATGCAACCTAGTTCTCTATAATCGTAGCTCTCGTACCAACTGCCACACCCCCAATTTACCTGCTTTGCAAAATGAATGGAATTCTCGGGGATTGACCTGTCATAGCACCACATCACAGCTTATATTGAACGACCTAAAGTGTCGCTTTAAAACACATCGTTGATATTTCATAAAACATTCAGAGTACAACATCGGTCCCAAAGGTTTACAAAGTTTGCGGAAATACAAATATGTTACAAATCCAAACGATGTTTTGAAATAAAGTGCCATAATGTACATAATGTAAGTCGACGCCACGACTCAAAATGTAGGTCCCTAAACCATGTCATGATGATATGCCTCGCAATTCAAAAATACATTGCTAATAACGGTCAACAATAATGTTGGTGAGAAATCATAGGTTTATGTAAATGTTTTATACGATTACACAAGTATCTATCATGCATGACTATCCAAATAACGAAAAATAATGTTACAATTACTCTAAGCCCATGACCCCGAAACTAGACTGTTCAATCATGTATGCCCAAGCAGAGTGTTGCTTAACAACCCAGTAATGTTATCAAATGAAATGTCCGCTTCCTCGGTTGGGATTCACCAACCCGGATGGAGGCGCCACCCTCGATAGATCTATCCACTCATCCTCGCTTCAAAGATTAACGGTTCATGTTCAAGAAATGGGGACTTTCAAATTGGCAAATGCGTTAACTTAAGCAATGTAAATGAATTTAACATACTTGGTATCTACAAAAGAAAAATGTAGTGCAATGTATTCTCCCGGGTTTGAAAATAATCGAAAAGCATGTAAAACGGGCTATGAAAACTCACTTGATAACCGAATAATGGCAAAAGTGAGTACACCGAGGTTTAATGATGCTAACCGACCTATTATCAATGACATGATATGTCATGAGTTGCAATGTAATGTTATGCATGCACTTGATATGTTATTTATACCATTTACGAGTTTTGAAAATATTACTCGACGTCGAAAAATACTCTTTTGACGCCTTGACCAATCAAAAATCACTTTACATGTTTTTACGCCAAAATGTCATCCTACAATGGTTTTATAATGATTTTTAGAGAAATTACCACTTTTCGTCGCAAAACAATGTCGACGGAAATTTCTTGAAATTAACAAAAATGGCTTTGGAAAACTAGTCGGGTAATAGTGTACGCCGACGTTAGAGAACGAATCTCATCGCTTTTGGAAAGTTTGTATCGATATCTAAAAGTTTCATCAGAGTTTTCGTCCAAAAGGTCTCTAACATAAAGATAATAAGGGTTAAAGATGGTGGTTTTTGGCTAATTGTGTGCAGAAAATTAGTTACGGCAAGTTTATGAAAAAGTGCATATCTTTGTCGCTTCAAATCCGCTTCCTACGTTTAATATGTCCTTAGCTTCGATTGAAGTAAACTAATATATTCTTGAGAAGTCAAATAATTTGTAGCTTAAGGCTGTTTTGACCCGCACAAGATAAAAAACATGTTGCTGAAATTTCTGAAAATATAATTTTCGTCGCCAAACTTCAAAAATCCATAACTTCTTCGTTATAAGTCCGTTTTATTCCGTTCAAGCGGCCACGGATTCGTTTTAAAGTATATTTTCTAAATATCATGGCCAAAAGTCGTGCCTACTGTCGGATTTTCCAGAAAAGCAAAACAAGGACAGAACACAAAATATACTTATCGAAAATAGTTTTTCTCGGACAAAACCTATTCTAATCCCTTCAAATCAACTCCAAAACTAATCTAATCCTACCATACACCTTCTTAGGGTGTCATGGGTTCCTAATCACCATCAAGACAAACCAATACCAAGGGGATAATTATAGGATGACCATATATATATATATATATACTCTAAAATCATGAAATAAAATGGTATAAATCACATATCATGCATAATATCTCCAAAAATGAAAAGAAACATATGAAAATGAAAAGGAAATATGAAAATGATAAAAACATGCTTACTAGTGATAATGAAGAGGTGAAAGTAACAAGGATTAACTTAAATACCCTTGGTTTTTATTTCAAAACCAAATAAAGAGTGATAACTAGGTTGATATTAACACTTGATCTTGAGAAAATTTTTGATCCCTTGTGAGCTTGATGTATGGCCGGTTTTATGGAGAAGAAACAAAGGAGAGAAAAGATTTTTCTTTACTTGAATTATTAAGATACATGTATGAGAAAATGAATGTAAGGACTTTTAAGTTGTGTAAACATCTATGCAATCAAAGACCATACCTCTTTTTAATATCACCTCCCCTTGGTCGGCCAAGGGGAGGGATGTAAAAAAATTATATATTTTTTTTTATAAACTTGTGTATAGACTTGTGAAGTTGTAAGAAAATGTAAGTAAAATGTTGTGTAGATAATTGTAACTTGTAAGGTAATGTGTACATTAGGTAAAAGAGATTTTAATGGACCAAAGTAGAATGTAATGAGATAATAAAAATTGTAAAAATACTTTCCTTGTGAATTTTGTTGATATAAAATAATTATCGATAATTTTAAGAAAAGCAACGTAATAATATAATTTTAACGACATTATACCAATAAATTTGAAACACTAGGAAAACTAAAAATATAGTTTTTATAAACTAAATGTAAGTTTAAAATACATCGGGATCATTTTTGAAAGTAACGGATTAAATATTTAAAATAATAACTCACGCGAGCAAAGATTATTAAATATAAAATTACGTTGAATATGAAATGAAATGTCGTGAATGTACTAATGAGATGCAAATGATGTCCATGGAAGGTAGACTAATCTTAGTCCATATGATATGTATGCGGATGTCATGATCATGATTTCGCCGCTAAACCTCCAAGGTTACGCGAATTTGAAACAAGTAAACCAAGTTTACTATAAATGTTGAAATAATGAGACATGAATTGTGTCGAGAAATGACCTGAAAGTACGGGTTGTCACAAACTTGTACTAGTTATGCATTACGGTTAAAATCACTCTTGAGTGATAAAAATATGTTCAAGTGATAAGAGGCATCGTAGGATTTAACCCAAATGGCCTTCCATTTTACATCTAATGATATATTAGCAAACCACATTGGTTAGTTAACCACCTTATATGGACCCATTTGTTAGTGCTCATCTTTAGCACTAGATACCCTTAGTTACACCTTTCGAGCCAATCTTTTCATTTGTTAAATCCTGAAAAATACAAAAAGATTTTACACCTTTAAACCTTAGCCAACCCAATCTATCGGTTTGTTGCTAGTTGCTTAGAGTGTTGGATTGTTTTTGATGATTATGAAGAAGCTACACTTTGTCTATAGTGTGTGCCATTCTCCAAAAAAGATGAAGGAGACGTCTTTCTCATTTGTATTTTTTGTGGTGTATGCTTACATTAAGTGTGGGGAAATTCTAAAAAAATGGTTATAGCCAATTGATAAGGTTTTAAAATGTACATTTTTGAGGGTCGTTTTCCCTTATTTGATCACTTTTGTATCCTATTACTTAATATCTTTCCTTTTACTTTAGGTATCTTGAAGGCAAAATGCTGGAATGACACTTATTCGACGAAAAGGCGGAATATACGAAGAAAATGGCCAAAGTCAAGGATCGAGACACTCGCATTGCCGAGCTCAAGGGACGGCGTGAACAAAAGAAGGACACCGCGGACAACTTTGTGACGCTCAAGAGCCAAATTGTTATTTATAAGTGACGCTTCGTGTTTTAAAAGAGTAGGTCGTCGCAACTTAGACGGCCTAGATTTGATCCAGACGACGCCAGATTGGCGGGACGGCCACAAGCATAAGGTGACGCCGTCGCAAGACTAACGTGGCCAAGACGAAACCCTAATGACGGCGACCGACGGCGTTACAAATCAAAGGTGACGCCGTCACATTTGTAATCTTATATATAGAATCCGAGTTTTTTAGTTTTCAGTGTGTAGTCTTTTGGAGTAAAAACCTAAACCGAACCAAGGCTGCCTTGTAACATTATTTTAGGGTTCCATAACCCTATCTACATCAAGATAAGTGTCTTACTTCATTAATTCAATTATGTCTTCAATTACTTGTGTGTATGCTTGCATGTTTCCAATGTCCGGCTAATTTACTTGTGTGTTTGCTTAGGGAATATGAAACTTAATTATTGAATTTGATTGGTTGTCTCTTATCTTAATTGTTAATGATCTAGTATTGCGATAGGTCATCCGTTGTGTAGTTAATGTTTGATTAATCTTTGTGAACTTAGCTATAGTACCTAGAGTCATTGTAGGCTAAACCATCTGAAGAGTACCTTAGAGTTGAAGTTTATAAATCCTAGAGATTTTGTAGTCATTAACCTTTGGTAGTTTCAAAGAGAACGATATCAATTTCCGTAGTAACTTGAGAAGAATTACACCACTCATGATCTCGAGTTAGGAGCCGTAGTTTTTGCGCTCAAGATTTGGAGACACTACCTCTACGGTACAAAGTGCACAGTGTTTACTGACCACAAGAGTTTGCAATATATTCTTGATCAGAAGGAGCTTAATATGAGGCAACGCCGTTGGTTGGAGTTACTCAGCGACTATGATTGTGAAATCAAGTATCACCCGAGAAAAGCCAATGTTGTGGCTGATGCTCTTAGTCGGAAAGAGAGGCCTAAACCTTTAAGAGTTCGATCATTGGGAATGACGATTATTTCTCCTTTACCATCGAAAATCCACGGCAAGCATCAAGCACTTAAGGAGGAGAACCGACCAAGTGAAAAGCTTTATGGTATGCCCGAAAACGCAAATGGTTTTGTAAAGAGAGCAGATGGAGTACTATGTTTCAAGAATAGAATGTGGGTTCCATTGTATGGCGGAATACGAGAATTGATTATGCATGAGTCGCATAAGTCAAAGTATTCTATTCATCCGGGATCGGATAAGATGTATCAAGATCTTAAGAAGCTTTATTGGTGGCCGAACATGAAAGCGAGATTGCCACGCACGTTAGCAAATGTCTTACTGCGCTTAAGGTAAAAGTTGAATATCGAAGCCTTCGTGTTTACTCCAACAACCAGAAATTCCTCAATGGAAATGGGAACGCGTTACAATGGACTTTGTTACGAAACTTCCTAAGACATCGGGAGGTTACGACGCTATTTGGGTAATTGTTGACCGCCTTACCAAGTCAGCCCATTTCATACCGATTAGAGAGACTTATTCCATGGAGCAACTCACTAGACTTTATGTCAAGGAAATAGTCTCGAGGCACGGAGCACCAATTTCTATCTTCCGGCGAGATAGTCGATTCACTTCAAACTTTGGAATTCATTGCAAGATTCATTCGAACCAGATTAGAGATGAGCACAAAGATATCACCCACAAACTGACGGTCAAAGTGAAAGGACCATTCAAACGTTAGAAGACATGCTAAGGGCATGTGTGATTGATTTTGGAAATGGTTGGGCTAACCATTTGCCATTGATAGAATTCTCGTACAACAATAGTTATCACACCAGATCAAGATGGCACCATTTGAGGCACTCTATGGTCGTAGTGCCGATCACCGCTTGTTGGGCCGAGGTAGGAGACGACAACTTATCTGGTCCGTAAATGGTACGGGAAACCACGGAAAAGATTGTTCAAATTCGTGATAGACTTAACCGCAAGGAGTCGACAGAAAAGTTATGCGGATGTTAGACGCAAGGATTTGGAATTTCAAGTAGGAGACAAAGTTATGTTGAAAGTATCGCCTTGGAAGGGCGTGGTACGATTTGGAAAGCGTGGAAAATTGAACCCGAGATACATTGGACCATTCAAGATTTTGAGCAGAGTTGGTCCGGTAGCTTATCGACTTGATCTTCCATCGACTTAGCCATGTGCACAACACGTTCCATGTTTCAAACTTGAAGAAATGTCTTTCGGACGAATCGCCAGTTATTCCATTGGATGAAGTTCACTTGACGACAAACTCAATTTTGTGGAGGAACTCAGTAGAAATCATGGACTGCGAGGTCAAGCAGTTGAAACAGAGTCGTATTCCTATTGTGAAAGTTCGTTGGAATTCTCGACGAGGTCCCGAGTTTACTTGGGAACGGGAAGACCGATGCACGCAAGTATCCTCATCTTTTCACCGACACCTAGATAACCGATTGAATTCAGTGGATGAATTCCTTTGGATGGGCGAATGTGACAACCCGACCAGTCATTTCACACAATTCATGTCTCCTTATTTCAACATTTATAGTAAACTTGGTTTACTTGTTTCAAATTCGCGTAACCTTGGAGGTTTAGCGGCGAATTCATGATCATGACATCACGCACATTTCATATGGACTAAGATTAGTCTACATTCCATGGACATCATTTGCATCTCATTAGAATTCATCACGACATTTCATTTCACCTTCAACGTGTAATTTTTATATTTAATAATCTTTATCGCGTGAGTTATTATTTTAAATATTTAACTACACTTTCAAAAATGATCCCGATGTATTTTTAAACTTACATTTAGTTTATAAAACTATATTTTTAGTTTTCCTAGTGTTTCAAATTTATTTGGTATATTAATCGTTAAAATTATATTATTACGTTGCTTTTCTTAAAAATTATACGATAATTATTTTATCACTCAAATTTCACAAGGAAAGTATTTTTACAATTTTTATTATCTCATTACATTCTACTTTGATCTATTAAAAATCTCTTTACCTATGTACATTACCTTACAAGTTACAATTATCTACACAACATTTTACTTACATTTTCTTACAACTTCACAAGTCTATACACAAGTTTATAAAAAAAAATATATAATTTTTACATATCCCTCCCCCCTTGGCCGACCAAGGGGAGTGGATATTAAAAGAGGTATGGTCTTTGATTGCATAGATGTTTACACAACTTAAAAGTCTAACTTACACATTCATTTTCTCATACATGTATCTTAATAATTCAAGTAAAGAAAATCTTTTCTCTCCTTTGTTTCTTCTCCATAAAACCGGCCATACATCAAGCTCACAAGGGATCAAAAATTTTCTCAAGATCAAGTGTTAATATCAACCTAGTTATCACTCTTTATTTGGTTTTGAAATAAAACCAAGGTATTTAAGTTAATCCTTGTTACTTTCACCTCTTCATTATCACTAGTAAGCATGTTTTTATCATTTTCATATTTCCTTTTCATTTTCATATGTTTCTTTTCATTTTGGAGATATTATGCATGATATGTGATTTATACCATTTATTTCATGATTTTAGAGTATATATATATATGGTCATCCTATAATTATCCCCTTGGTATTGGTTGGTCTTGATGGTGATTAGGAACCCATGACACCCTAAGAAGGTGTATGGTAGGATTAGATTAGTTTTGGAGTTGATTTGAAGGGATTAGAATAGGTTTTGTCCGAGAAAACTATTTTCGATAAGTCTATTTTGTGTTCTGTCCTTGTTTTGCTTTTCTGGAAAATCCGACAGTAGGCACGACTTTTGGCCTTGATTTTTAGAAAATATACTTTAAAACGAACTGCGGCCGCTTGAACGAATAAAACGGACTTATAACGAGAAAGTTATGGATTTTTGAAGTTTGACGACGAAAATTATATTTTTCAGAAATTTCAGCAACATGTATTTATTTTGTCCGGGTCAAAAACGAGCCTTAAGCTTCACAAATTATTTCGACTTCTCAAAAATATATTAGTTTACTTCAATACGAGGCTAAGGACATATTAAACGTAGAAAACGGATTTGAAACGACAAAGATATGCACTTTTTCATAAACTTGCCGTAACTAATTTTCTGCACACAATTAGCCAAAACCACCATCTTTAACCCTTATTATCTTTATGTTCGAGACCTTTTGGACGAAAACTCCTGAACTGAAACTTTTAGATATCGATACAAACTTTCCAAAACAGTCGAGTTCGTTCTCTAACGATCGACGCATACTATTTTACGACTAGTTTTCCAAAGCTATTTTTGTTAATTTCAAGAAATTTCCGTCGACATTGTTTTGTAACGAAAAGTGGTAATTTATCTAAAAATCATTATAAAACCATTGTAGGATGACATTTTGACGTAAAAACATGTAAAGTGATTTTTGATTGGTCAAGACGTCAAAAGAGTATTTTTCGACGTCGAGTAATATTTTCAAAACTCGTAAATGGTATAAATAACATATCAAGTGCATGCATAACATTACATTGCAACTCATGACATATCATATCATTGATAATAGGTCCCGTTAACGATCACATTAAACCTCTGTGTACTCACTTTTGCCATTATTCCAGTTTATCCAAGTGAGTTTTCATAGCCCCGTTTACATGCTTTCGATTATTTTCAAACCCACGAGGGAGAATACATTGCACTACATTTTCTTTGTACGATACCAAGTATGTTAAATTCATTACATTGCTTAAGTTACCGCATTTGCCAATTTGAAAGTCCCCATTTCTTGAACATGAACCGTTAATCTTTGAAGAGAGGATGAGTGGATAGATCTATCGAGGGTGACGCCTCCATCCGGGTTGGTGAATCCCAACCGGGAAAACGGATGCATTTCATTTGATAACATTACTTGTTGTCCGCAAACACTGCATACATGATTGAACAGTCTAGTTTCAGGGTCATGGGCTTAGAGCAATTGTAACATTATTTTTACGTGACTTGATAGTCATGCATGATAGATACTTGTGTAGTCGTATAAAACATTTACATAAACCTATGATTTCTCACCAACATTATTGTTGACCGCTTTTAGCAATGTATTTGTAATCGAGGCATTATCATCATGACATGGTTTAGGGACCTACATTTTGAGTCACGGCGTCGACTTACATTATGTACATTATGGCACTTTATTTCAAAACATCGTTTGGATTTGTAATATATTTGTATTTCCGCAAACTTTGTAAACCTTTTGGGACCATGTTGTACTCTGAATGTTTTTATGAAATATCCAACGATGTGTTTTTAAAACGACACTTTAGGTCGTTCAATATAACTGTGATGTGGTGCTATGACAGTCAATCCCCCAGGAATTCCATTCCGCTGCAAAACAGGTAAATTGGGGGTGTGACAAAGTTCTAGAATCGACATAATCACCGGCACACTCATAGCAAATATAAAACAAAAGATGTGTTTTTATACAAAAGAAACCTCACATTAAGTGGAAAAGGTAATGTGCTTAGAAAATGCTATCAATCCAAAATGAATTACTTCCATAATTTGTCAAATCAAAATTTTTTCAAAACCTCATTTTACCATTGAAATACCCAAGTTGTTTTAATATATATAAAAATGTAAAAACAACTAGACAATCAAGGGCGAATTCCTGCTAATTACTTGCATCCAAAAGTTTATCTAAAAATAAGACTAAAAACTAAAAATTTAAAAATCGTATCATTTTTCCTATTTTCTTCCCTCCCCATACTTAAGTTTTGCATTGTCCTCAATGTAATAAAAATAAACTTCAAAGTAAAGAAAATGTGAAAAAGAAATAGTCAAAAGATACCAAGGGATAGAATATGAAATACATATATTGGGTCATAAGCAAGCATGTGAATTATCCAACTCCATATATTTGACCATCAATAAGCTTCCGACAAATCCATCCTGCAAACAAAACTGCAATACACAATACACAAAACAAAACAATCCAAATGCTACTAAAAATATGAAAAATAAACAAAGTATAATAATCCTCCTAGAGAAAATAGTATAAGAGATAGAGATGATATTGTTTAACACATGATAACCATTGTTTTTGAAACCATAAAATCAAGAATGATCCACGATCATTCGTCGTCCTCACTCATCTCATCACCTTCCTCATCATCATCATCCTCGTCATCGTCATCACTCTCGGTTACATAGTTCTCGTCCACAAGCTCTGAACGAACTCCTCTCTTCTTCTTCTTTCCTCCAACTCCTGATGACGATCCTCCAATATCATAGTTTGGTCCACCAACCTCGGGTAATCTACCATATGCGGGTATTGGGTCAGGATATGGGTACGGATAAGGTCCAGGATAAGAAGTGTAGGGGAAAGGATATGGTGGAACATTGGGTGGATTGTAGGTGGCAACTGTAATTGGCTTCTGAGCCATGTGTTGAAAAATAGGCATGG
Organism: Chrysanthemum makinoi; assembly: GCA_910596185.1. Lineage (NCBI taxonomy): Eukaryota > Viridiplantae > Streptophyta > Magnoliopsida > Asterales > Asteraceae > Chrysanthemum > Chrysanthemum makinoi. The sequence goes on along the minus strand of OU343217.1, from coordinate 163,849,117 downwards.
AATAATCATTGATGTAATTGTTTCTCAATATCATCAGTTCTCTAAACTTCCCTAATCAATTTCATTCAAATGTTGGTTCCACTCTCCAACCGAGTCAAAAACTATCGGACGTACCCGTTTGCACGTTCCCCATCGGTATATTGCCCATTGGCACATTTCCTGCCGCTGTGTTGTTGTTGTGCTTGTTGCGGTTCAATCCATGATCCTAATGTTTTCAATTTCTTGTTCAAAGCATTCCCGAAACCACTTGCACTCCAAATTTCACTAAACTTTGGCTCCCCACACTTAGCCAACTCACTACTATTGTAACACCCAATATTTCTTGCCAACCTTGTCACAAAACGTCCTCCACAAATGTTGCTGTTACTTTTGATTCTCAGGGCTCTCCTAGAAAAATATTCGGCAATCTGCCAAACCGCATTACCGTCCTTAGATTCCTCCAATAACATCATAACCCAAAAGTTCGGTTTCTGACATTTGTCCTTGCTTCCATATCTATGAAACGGCCCAGTTACTATCAACTTGTGAAGTATCCTCATTAACGGATTCCTAATGGTTGCAGCATTCCTCCTAGTACAAGAAGGATCTCCCACTTGATTCCAATAAGCCGGCACACTAGGGTATTCTTTTCAAACTCAAGCCTCAAAAGTGAGCTTCAAATAATCGATGCTTAACCTCATGCGGTTCATACAAGCCAAGAGCAATGTAAATAAATCCGCAAAGTGTAGGCATGATCCCGCCTACAAAGCCTAAACCATACACAAACTTCTTCCATCAAGTTCCGAACATTGATCTTCCTCTCAAAATACATAGTCGTAAAGAACTCCATACACCACTCACGATAAACCTCTTCATTTATGCTAAATGCTCTTTCCCATGACAAATCATCGAATCGAATCCCCATCACCGATACACATAAGATGTTCGCATCATTTTCTCAACTCCTCTTCACACTCATATTCGCAAACAAATCCCAATCAATCACCTCAACCAAACATGTCCTATTTTGCAATTTTGACATTAGTTCCTAAAGCATGTTTCTCCCTCGGTAAGGAGATCTTTGAACTTCAAGTTGGCATTTACTCCGGCTTCTTCAAGCTATACTTGACTTTCTTCTTTTCGTTCCTTTGGCAAAACTTGGTAACAATCGGGTTAATTGGATCATGTGCCGAGCTTGAACTACCTACAACAATTCTCTCAGAGAAATCATAAATATAAGTCAATATAAGAGTGTTAGAACAAACGGGAAGGTCTATGGAAGCCTCAAAGGTCTACTTCAAAAATTAGAAAAATCCCACAATGAACCTGGAACCGATTCGTTGCGCAGAAACCGATCGGTTCCTCTGTTGTCCTTCCAACCGTTCGACACGCTTTTTCGCAACCGGATCGCTCCTCAACCTGCATAAGGCTTTTCCTTCTAATCCACCCCACTTGATTTTCTAAGTTCACCTCCAAGATCAAGATTTCAACGTCTCCAATGGTTTCTACATCCTCAAATTACTCTAAATTCACTTTCCAAACCTTTAATCATCACCTATTCATTTGCTTAGAACTCAACAAATTAGACCTCAATTCTTTCAATCACTAGTTCTAATCATCAATGTAGCATCTATTATTCATTAAGAACGCATCATCTGTCAACTAGGAATCACCAATTGCAACTTAATTTGATTCAATGGCATAACCTAATTAAATCCAAAAATTCAATCATCTAATACTCATTCCATGTTGAATCAATCACTACAATTCTTTTTGCAATGCATTCCTATATCAATTACCCACTTAATCCTAAAATATTACAACTTAATTCGAATTCTATCAAAAACCACTAAATTAGTGACCTAATTTGCAATTCGAATCAAATGCTCTAATTAAACCTTAATTGAGTTAATTGAATGCAGATGCTTACTTGTTTGGGTGCCATGATAATCTTCTACAACTTATACAACCTTCAAATAGCTTCTATTGGTCGAATTTTGTGAAACCCAAATTGAGGATTATGTGTGTGTGTGTGTGTGTGTTTTTCTAGAAAAAGTGAATTTTTGGTATATATACTTGTATGCAACCGGTTCAGTCATGGACACAACCATTTCGGTTTGCATTTTTTTTGCCAAATCTTGCATTTTTCTCGTTACTTAGGCATTTTACATTCCAAGCAACAATCGTTTACTCAAAAATCCTATTAAAGATGCACACAGCATTCATCCACCATTTGGAAATGTCAACAATCATCTAATCTCAAAACTTAAATCATCATACTCATAAACTAAAACTAAAACTCAAACTCGTAATCATAATGCATTAATCAAATAACCTCAACATAATAAAGATAAAACTGAAATGAAAAACAAGAAATCCTAAATGCATAAAATTAAAAAGAAAAGTTCATGAAATTCAAGCAAACAATTGCTTGTTTATTATGGTGCCTTGCTTCTCTTAGAATTTCGAAATACTCATGCCTTAAGATGTCCTCACTTAGAAATTTCTGGTCAATTCACTTAAGATGTTTCATAAGTTTTGAACTTCCTTATAAATCTTCTCGCATCCGGACATAGTATATAAAATTTGACGTGCCATTCTCCATCCCCATTTTTTCTCTTGTAAATGCCCGACCCCTCGGGTCTCCATTCCAAATTCTTGAGTTGAACCGGTGAAGAACCTAAGAAATCGGTTAGCTTTTTGTAAACAAGGTGTTTTTGAATGGATTGTAAAATGCTTCCACCGCTAGTGCGCATTCCATTTCATCCTCAATATCAATGTATGGTGGAGCTAGTGGTCCATACATCGGGTTTCCTTGGACATGACGTCCTACTTCAAAACAAGTCAAGTCCGCCCGCTTCCATCAATTCTAAATCTTCCATGAATTCCACAAACGTCCCCTTTGTTTGGATAATAGGTTTGTTTCGAGATTCCATCATCGATAGTCATCGTACCTCTACCCATGTCTATGATTGCACCACACGTGCGTAGGAATGGTCTTCCTGGTAGAAGTGGTAAACTCTTATCAACCGAAATGTCTAGAACTAGAAAATCAGCCAAATAGGGTTGATAACCAATTTGAACTCTTACATTTTTCACCTCCCCCATCGCTTTTGCTTGGGAATTATCCGCCATGGTAAGTTTCGAATGATTTGGTTGTGGCTTACTAAGACCCAACGTCATAAACAATGGATAGGGCATAACATTAACACTTGAACCCGTATCGGCTAAGGCATAAACTGGTGTAGTCCCATTCACTTTAATTAGCAAAACAAAATTCCCCGGATCTTTCTCCTTACGTGGCATGCCTCTAAACAAAATCCTATCTCTATCCTCCTCCTGATAGATCTTATCCTCCAATCTTGCTCTTAGCATCACCGCATCTAGTTTCTGCGGTAGAGAACGTAATCTTGTAGTACCTCAATCACCGGCTTTTTCTCATTTAGCTAAAGAAACTTTTGCTCAAGGTTTTCCAAAATAGCTTCTTTTGTTCTTTGAAAGTTTGAAAGTTGGTGTTAGGTGGTGAAGGTGTATAATCATTTGTTTTGTTGGTGGATGTGGTAGGAGTTAATTTGTTGGATGAGGTTTTCTTCCTATTTGCCTTCCCCATCTTTACGACTTCCACATCTTCCTTTTCCATATTAGCACATAACTCCACAAGAATTTCATTCACCCCCTTTTCTTCTTCCAAATCGGTGATATTGATCCTCATTTCCCCCAAGGCAAAATCCACTTGGCATTTGGTTATTACAAGAAAATCCTGCCCAAAACATACATTGGACTCATCGGCATTCCCTTCTTCCAAGACAACAAAACCTGTTTCACAAAGGTGACCATGAATGTTCACCTTAATATTCTTAACCATTCTTCTTCCGTATGCTTCGTAATCCAAACGCACATGACCAATTTGATCAAGAACTTTTTCCACAATGTAATTTTCACCATAAGCCATGTTTAGTTGGCGCCGTCCAAGCACTCACCCATTCTACACTAAGGTGTACCAACCTCATAAGTGGCTTAATCATTCGCTAAAGGTGCTATGCGGAATACCACAACTCTTCTCTTCTTAGGAAGTTGAACTTTGTTTTCACCCGTTTCTTCCATACTAACCGTATCAATTCCCAAATCTTTTCTACTCCCTTCTAAGATATTTCCAATCTTCTCCAACGAACTTCCCGGTGTCTTTGAACATTTCATCCAAGTTACGAAGGTAATTTCGAAATTCCGCTAAACTATCCATAATAACTATCTAACAAGACAAAACAAAACCAAAGACAAAATTCCAAATCATTAGCGTTAGAGTTAGTCAAAACAAAAACAAACTATAGAAACATATACTAAGCAAGTAAAGACACTTAACAAAACTGAAAACACAAGCTAAAACTCAAAATCTAAAAAAGTAGAAAAATTTTACCGAGAGCTCCAACCGGATCGGTTGGCTCACCAACCAATTCAGTTGGTGGTAAACTTCTTAACCAAAACGTCCAACCAGATCCGGTTACGGGTTGCAACCGAACGGTTGGATTGATAAAAAAAATTACTTGTAAATTAATTAAAATTAAAAGCTATTAAGTGTACTTAAACTCTAAATTAATGAAGACTACTCATTACCCTTATTAATTATAAAAATTAATTAAGTTATTAAATGAAAACTATATTAACTACTCTATTAAACAACTCATTAAGACTACTAAAACCATAAAAACTGAAAATTAACTATTTCTAATTACTGAAATTAACACAATTAACTAAAAAGTAAATAAAACTAATAATAACTAAAATAAGAGAAAACTACAAATCTAAGAGCATAAACAACTCAAGATATAATCTATAAAATCAAATCACAAGAATTAATCTATAAACTATAACACAAATCAATCGAATAAACTAAAACTATGAAAATTAAAAAGACAAAAATAATTCCGAGAGTTATACTAATCGATTCTCGTTGTAAAAACCCGACGTTAGCTTCTAAACCAAAAACTTTTTTTCTTTCTTCCGCTTTCAACGAATTCAATTTAAAACTACCATTTTACAATCTTAACAAAATCAAATTGCTTAAAAATCCAAAATCCCCAGCTAGCAGCGCCAAACACTTGATGTGCTTACCGTGTGCAAGTTTTAAAAATTTATAAACACGATTTATCCGTTTAATACCAAAAACACATATGAGCAAGTATACTGTCACGATAGCAAAGGTGGGTAAGTCGAGATCGTCCTAAGAGATTTTGTGTTTGAACTTGTTAAGAAGATTTGTAACAAGAAAGCTTTGTCAAGGCTTCTTCCAAAAGTGATGTTATAGTGAAATTCAATAATAAGAAAGATATATACTTGTGTATAGTCTATAGGCAATCATAAGTAGTGTTCATGAAAGCTTGGTGTAAACTCTTGATGTGATGCACAAATCAGAAGCAAATGATTTCCAACCATGGTTTATGTTTGCAAAAATCATTCTAAGAACAAAACATATAGGTAATCCTTTTGGTCCTTATCCTAATGATTATCCTTTTAGAAAATCCATTTGTTTGTAAAATGTTCTTATTAAACTCGTTCATTTAATCTTTCGACCTTTTCGTGATGAAAATGTTTCTAGTCTTGTTTTAATAAGTAAACATGGTGGTTGTCAATCACCATATCCCCATACTAGTTTGTCACTTAACTTTTTGGAATAAAACACAAGAGAAATCCTTTTCGGTCCTTTTTCTTAAAACATGTTTTACCGACAAATCAAACCAAGACTAGTATCTTTCCAACAAACTCATTCAAACAAGATCATATACATGCATCACATATAAGAACACTAGTATGATTTCCTACATCCCAACACAAGTATATCCAAAAACTACTCCATGATAATAATAACAAAACACAAGAAATAACAAAGTAATTCCAATAACTCAAGAGAATAGAAATCCATAAGAAAGTTCATAGAATACCTAAAATTTTGCGATTACAAGAACTAGAAATCGTGGCTTATAGCAACCACACGCCTCCAATCACCTAGCATAACCGTATAACTCCAAATAACTAATACAATGGATGAGAATTGCTCTCTCCAACCTCCCCGACGCTTTTACGTGAATACTAAACTTTTAGGATGAATAAAATGGTTGGTAATAGTTTTGGTGTAAACTATTACACTTTGGGTTGTGTCACACCTATTAAACTAAGTCTAGGTTCAATATATAGCCAAAGAGACTTTACTAATCACAAAAATGTTCCCAACAAGTTAATATCAAGAAATGATCGGCCTCCAATGATTATGGGGAGTTAAGGCAACATTAAATGCTTTGTGTAACTCCGCATATGCAACCGATCGGTTACACTGCAACCGGATCGGTTGCCTTTGACCATTGCCCAAATGGATCGGATTTTGCTACGACCGAATGGTTGGGTGCTCCAAGATGACTTTTGTTGACTTTCTTGATCCATGCCTCATTCTTGCTCACGATGATTTCCAAGGCAACTTGATCTTTCCTGTCAGAGTAATACTTAGAAATCATTGTGCTTCCTCATCATCGAGTCCAAAAGCTTCCTTGCTCGACTTCCTTCCTTGGGAATCCACCAAATGTGCATAAAAACTTCATTTCTTCATCACTTGTGATACCGGCCATATATACACATACGATCTTTTGCACTTTTGCAACAGTTAGGAGTAAATATAGCCGATTATCATGCACAAAACCAACAATAACGCTACTAAAAACATGTTCATTTTAGGCGTTATCAGCACCGGAACCCTAATATAGGGTGGCCGGATTTCTAGAGAGAGAAAGAAGAGGTTAGTTTGTATGTGAATTGTAGAGAGAGAAAGAAAGTGTTGAAATGGGGAAATTGGTGAGGGTTGGGGGTATTTATACCCATGGAGGGATCGAACTTGTAAAATAGAAATTGTAGGGGCGACTATGAAATGTTCTCAAAGGACCCTTGTTGTAACTTTGCTAAACTCTCGTCATATTATGTTCAGGGCTCGTTTGGACTAGCAAACGAGGGATTCATGACACAGGAGTTACGCCATTATTTTTAAAATAATATTTACAATAAAAACGATATATAATACGACTTGTATCTCAATTTTGTTAAAAAGATCGCTCTAATTGATGTTTCTCCAATTACTACGCATCGAGGAATTTACGAGTTGTCACAGGAAGCGGCGCCAAAAACTTGATGTGTGTTTCGTTGTAGGATTGTTTATTCAAGTTTAAAATTTATATTCTTCCGGACTTATACCTAAGGACACACTTTCACGGGTAGTGTACCGGATAGATGTAGCCAGTGGGATAAGTACGAGGTTGATCTCAGGAATAGTATGCTTAGATTTAACCTAGTAAATTTTAAAGATTTTAAAGGGGGTTGATTTGATTTTAATTATAACTACTAAAACAAGAAAAGTAAATTAAACTAATTAAACTACGTGTGGTTGTGATCAAATAAGAGAACGTAGTGCTAGCCATATTACTCCTATTACATTTTAGTTATCTATTTATTAGTGCAATGATTTAATTGTAAAGTACTGGTGACCTCAGAATGTATGCAGAATATCCCTTTGGTCCATGTAATACATCCATACTCCTATCTAACTTAGAATAGACCACTTAGTCCATGTATTTAGCCTGTATACATGTAATCTTGTAGACCATTTGGTCCATGTACCTACTCAATTACAAGCATGCATTAAGTTGTGTCAACTAATCTAGGTAATTTATCTATGGTACCCACTTGGTGCTGGTCCATGTGATACCTACTCTTTTCATGCAGTCACTTTGTTGAAAAGCACTATGCTAACTTAAGTGCCCCTTGTATTATACATTGATAGCGGATTTTTGCAAAACCTCAAGTTTTACAATCCTTATAGGTAGTGTACCTAATCGTTGTAGTGTAGTATAGACAAGAAACGGGGGATTGATCATTCTCTAGGAGAATAGTGTTGTGAAGGCCGAAGTGTATGTCGATATAGGTCTAAAGGTGAGGGATGAGTCTTTTTGTATTTTTATATTTTTTAGAAAGCAAATTAAAATCTCGGGGTTTGAAGAGTGGGCGTTTTAACTACTAATTAACTAAAACAAAACTAAATAAACTAAAATTAAACTAAGTATGCGGAAAAGTAAAGTGGTAACTCTTTTGATAGGAAAAACATATTTACTTAGATTATCTAAAGTGGTAACTCTTATGATAGGAAAAACGTATTTACTTAGATTATCTTTACTCCTTAGTTATCTCTTATTGATTAGTCGAATTGTCACGTCCTTGTTTTAATTGGAGCATTGTATACCTTATTATTGGTCGTAGGGAGGTGTCGTATGCCTTAACTGTATGAACGTATAAGTCTCCCCTAAGAAATCTTAAAGTCTATTAAGTCTCCCAGGATCTACAAGCCGCAATTCACGCAATAAATACAACAAGAAAACCACTAGCGCACTCCAGGGTTGCATTTAATAAGATGGACAAGCTAATACATATAAGAGTTAAGCCAGTTTTCTTATCCTTACGCGAGGCAACCAATTAAACAAGACATGACAATCAATAATTAATAACTAGGTTTCATTCAATCTAAGCAAACACTAATAGATCTAGCCTAGCATGTTAAAGTGAAGAAAAGAAAAGCATATAATCAAGCAACACATAGACATATTGAATGATTAAAGAGGGATTACTTAACTTAAATGAAACATGGGTAAAGTGGTTGTAAAAAGCCTTGCAAAAGAGCAAACAATCATATAGGGTTTCACCTCTCCAAATTATTACATCAATAATGGGAAACATATGAAAATATATATAGTTTTAAAATTGTGATGGCGTCACTTTATGGTTGTGATGTCGTCAGCTCGCCGTCATTATGGTTTCTTCAGTTGCATTGCCACTGTTGTGACGGCGTCTCCTTGTGACACTGACGCTGTCAGGATGTCTGACGTCGTCTCTTTTCAAAAAGTTTGAGCCGTCTAGTGTGATTTTTACTCTGAAACTTGGTCTTCAAATGCAAGTGACGCCGTCAGGTTATAGTCTTGCTCAAATGTTCTGAGCCGTCACATGTAAAATTTCCATAAAATCATCATGTCTAAATGCAAGTGACGACGTCACGTTGAGGTTGTGACGCCGTTTGGAGCCCTATTCCAGACTTTTTTGTGACTTGGTCGTTTACTTGTCTAAAACGTGTCAGTTTCCATCTTTTGAGTCCCAAGTACCTACGTGAAGAGGAATAATTTAAGGTAATAATTGATCACAAATGTACGATTTCAGAGCTTAAATGACCCCAAAAAATGCACGTTTTAAATCCTTATCAAATATCCCTATACTTGGGATTTGCTTGTCCTCAAGCAAATGTGTTTTTATCCAATCAATTTACAAGTTAGAGTGCATTTAACATTGGTTTAAAATAGTTTACAACATTCACAAGCTCTACAATACTCAAAACAAGCACGAAAATTATATACTAGCACCTTACATGAAGTGTTTAAATTCTCTCATTTCTCGGGTGTATAAGTTGTATAACATGTATGGAAACGGGAAAATTGAACACTCTCTACCTGTCATAGCACATAGATTACCATAGGCTTGATAAAGGATCAAAGCTCCACCTCTTTGGCATAAGCACCTAGGATAAGCTATCAAAGATGGCTTTTAAAGGGTTGTAACGTTAGGTTTAAGGGTACGAAAAACACGGTTTGGTGTATATAGAGAATTTTACTGGTGGCAAGTCAATTATCTAGCTAATCACATGTAAAACATGATGTTGCTAAGCCAAGACTCGATTTACTAACTTCTAACCCTTTTTGTATTTTTCTTGACATAAACAAAAGATAAAAAGGCGGGATAGTAGTCTGTATGTTTTTTTTTTCTTTCTTTTTCCTCTTTTGATCTTTGTTTTTCTTTTTTTTTCATTTTTTTCATACACTCTTGCCCTACCATCCACAAAATAATACATCAAAAGGGATTTATAGTTGCATCCCTACACTTGAACTTTTAAATATATAAAAACTACCTAATGACCTAATTTAAGATGATAAAAACACGTGGAGTACTTTAAACATTTACGTAGATATGGGGATTATAATTTTGACTTCGTCTCCATTACTCTATAATAAATATTACTAAACCCATGAGTCACAATCATCCCAAAACTGTATTTACAAGATATGACTCGACTTAGCAACCATTTAATCAACTAAACAATTAACTAAGGGTTTAACAAATAACAATAATGCACTAAAAATGAGTGCATACAAGGTAGGCTAAGACAGTTTGGGTGTACATTTTGGGGTGGTTTGTAAACAATGCTCTTCATTAAAATTTCAAAATCCACCAAAAATCACGAGAACCGCGAAAATGAAAGGCTCAAAGGGGTTAACTAGGAGTATCTTGTACTACAAATGAGTACATAGCAAGGGTGTGGGGTAATTACTTGACCAGTGTAGCCAATGTAATTATATAAGGTGTTTAAAACAAGGGTTATCCTAATGGCTCTTATCATTCAGTTAATCCTAACTACATGAATGTAGTCTCACTAGCGATCTCGCAATGCATCACAAAAACAAGTTCTAGAATCTATATACTACTGGTACACTCATAAGCAATAAAAGTGAATGATTTTATCCAATATATCTAAAGGCGAACCTTACATTTTTTGGGTGGAATTTGGGTGGTAACATTTTTGTGCTAGCTATATAACTCCTATCCATGAGACGCATTATTAAGACTAAAGTTTTGCTCGTAAATGTCATAAAAATTTTAAATTTGGTGCTAAAATTACCCTAACAAGTATTTCTTTCGGTTAATTACACAATTACTAGAAAACACGACAAATATCAAGTAAGTGATTAGTTTCTAAGGTGTCCCTTTTTCCCTCCCTATATTTAATTGAACATTGTCCCAAATGTTCGTAAAAAAGTACCAAAGTTATGATAACGGAAAAAATAAAAGATAAGAGAAACTAATATTCCTCGGATTTGCTCAGCATGGACAATATAGAAACACTGTTAAATCCTCCTCCAAGAAGATAACATCAATGATATGCTTTTCATCCAATATGCACTTGAATCTTCTTGTCCAATATAACATGTAAATCACTATAAAAAGAACATGAAACCTCGCATAAAATCGGTTGTAAACACTATATATAATAAAAACAAACTATCCTAAAAATCGAACAAGATATAATGCTTGAAAAATACATGTTTACAGAATACTGAAATTTTAAAACTTCTGGAAATTTTCAAAAATTAAGTTTTGACAGAAAAACAAAAATATGGAAAACTGTTGCTACAGTGTCTGACGTCGTCAAGTTGTAAATCTGACACCGTCAGGATTGACCTAAAATAATTTTAAGTTTCGGTTCCTGGAAATATTTTGGAAAAATCAATATTTTAAAACCTGGAATTTTCTGCAAAATATTCATTGTGACTCGATACAAGCATTTGACTCAAACAAACACACAAATAAGATAGAATATATGTTCTTCATCAATTGTAAATTTTCGTGTTTGATTTTCCGTTCTTTTAAACAAATGTGAACTTCCCTACACTTATCTTCATGTAAAATACCTTTATATATAACTAAGACGAGGTTAAAAACAAAATAAAACATTTTCACAAATTTATTCGAAACATGAAAATTAAGCAATAAAGATGAAACGTATGTATGACATAAACAAATATAAATTAGAAACAAACAAACCAAAAAACAATTAAAAACATGGGTTGCCTCCCAATAAGCGTTTTTCTTTATTTACGAGTCTTGTAGCTAGACTCAAAGTCATAACCAACGTCATATAGGTAATCTCCTCATTGAGGATATCTTTTGTATCAAATTTCTCTTGTAGTTTTCTATTGGTAGGTTTTGTTTGGTATGACTTTTCAAACTATTCTCTATCGGTGTTAGGATCATACTTTTTATGTTGTTTAATGATTCGGGTGGTCTAGGATGGTGATAAATCAAGAGAGCCATGTTTAGAGAGATGAAGAGAGCAGAGAGGGTGTTCTAGAGAGAGAGTTAAAACAAAAAAGAAAAGGTTAGATTGAGAAGCACCACCCCTTCCAAGGATGGAAGGAGTATTTATAGTTACAGACTACTCGTCCTCCTGTCGGACTGTGGATCAGGTATAGAGTGGGTAAAGACCCGTCCTTCCTCCACGGTGTTACACTAAGCTAAACTAAGCTAATAACTAACTAATAAACTAGTAAATAACGATATGTCTACGAGCTAACTTTTGCTAGATTATATTTGGGGTGACCGACTCTTCACTATGGATTTTCTAATTCCTAACAATCTCCCCCTAAGGGAGGTCACCCCATGTTTTACATTTTGAATCCTAGCATTCTATTTTATCTTCATTGTTGAGCTCGTTGACTTTAATTCTTCAACTTCGGCATCTTTGTGCTTTTAGCAGTGACTCTTCATAGTTCGATTATTTTGTACTTTCAGTGGAGGTCTTTGAACTGATCCACATCTTGATGATCTTCGAGCTTTCTTTGAGATCATCAACCACAGTAAATCTCTGGATCACCCTTTATTGTGTTGCCTTCATGTGATGTTGTGAATTTTAGACCGACATGCTCACACTTTCCAAATCATGAAATCTTTTCATCAGAGTAGCAGAAGCATCTTTGTTGTATGTCTTTGATGATCATGATTTTCTTCAATTAAGTGTGAATGTTGTGAGCATGCGGTTGTGAATTGACTTCTCAATATCGATCAGCTGCAACCGTCCAATGTTCCTGCAAACAATAGTTAGCAATAAAACACAGGAAAATGTCTTTGTTCACTTTCGTTGAATATAGTTGCAAGAACCATGGTTCCCCGTTGATTACTATAAATACTGCTTGTGATCAGGTAGGATTCCTAAGAATCTCCTTGACAGGGTTTCGCAGCTTGATCTAGCCGTTCTCAAACCGGAGCGTCCCAAAGTAGACAACATGGAGTGAGTGAACCAGCATATTGAGATTCACTGATTGATGAATCGTGTATTGCTTGAAGAAAGAGTTTTGCAATACGACGAAGGTTTTATAAGAAAGATCAATTTTCAATTAGAAATACTTTTTGTGTTTGAAAATGAATACACATTTGATGTGCTAGAGAAAAGAAGATTTTTACATCGAACGGTTTTTTTCAAAATTATTCGTCAATTAATTTCCTGGACCAAGGTTAATTCAAGAATAAATCGCACCATCGTTTTCATCTAGTTGTCACAAGCTTGATATTTTAGAAAGATCTTACATGTCACCCACCAAGAGCTTGTTTGATGTTGGCTCTAGAAGGATTTCCATCTTCATCGTGAATATTTTGCATATCACTCAGATGTTCTGGCAATACCACAAGGATAATGCGTAGGACTCTCAATATATATGCTTACTTTCCACATTGTGTGAAACAGCAAGTCTTCATTAATTTTGCTTCCTAATGAGATTTTATGGATGATCTCTTGGCTCTAGACTCAATTGTGCACATTTGGTTTCCTATGCCGGAGACTAGGGAGAGGGTCTCCTTCTTCAATATCAACAATCTCTAAGAAATTCGATAGATTATGTAGGTTCCCCGTGAGAATGAAACAAGTCCTTTTAAGAGGAACTTGAGTAGCTTGGGAAGTTTAGTGCAGGGCGTCACTTGGTCCATGATGTCTTGTCTTCAATACCAGTGTTACCTTAGTAACAACCAGTAGCATATGTATTGAACCCAGTTTCTGCGCTAAGGTTAAATTATTGGAGGGCTATTTCTTTTCACCCTTTTCACATTCATTTATTTTTCATTCTTCAACCCCTTCAGTGCTTACCAAGACTTAATTACTAGAACCTTGTTGGGTTTGTTCCAGTACTAGCACTGTTTCAGTCGGCACTCTTCCCATATTCTCATTTTTCTCCTTTTTTCATCATACCTAAAGACATCTACATTATCTAGTGGATTGTCCCTGGGTAGATCCCTCCAGTTCTGGCTGGATCGTGGGAACTAATAGCTAACCTTACCATCCTTATAACACCATGTATAAAGTAAAATGGTCGGTCTTTTGGTACAGTTCTTTCCTTCTCGAAACCAATTGAAAAATCATTTGGAAAATCAATCAAGGTACTTATGATATAATATCAAAGCATTTTGTACCTTAATTGTTTTTTATCATTTATAAATGCTCCCCCTCAACATGTGCATAAGATTTTGAAATTGTTTTAGCACATGGAGGCAAGAGGACTTTGAAATAATTTCTTGATTACAATTTCCTTAGAAAAAGCCTTTTGATTTTCTTGGTAAATTCTCCCCCTCAATATGTGCGATGGTTGTTTTAAATCATTTAGCACATAGAGGAAAGAGTTCTTTGAAGTACTTTCACGATCACACTAGCCATTAAGAAACCATTAGAAAATAAATCAAGGTACATTATGTTGAAACATATAAATCTTTGTACCTTGATAGTTTATTTTCCTTAGAAATGCTCCCCCTCACTATGTGCTTCGAGATTCGAAAGCGTTTAGCACATATGGGAGAGCAGCTTGCACATTTAAGTCAAAACGATCATCTTTTATCATATTTCATATTAAATCACAAATTCTCCCTCGATCAAAAATATCAAACCCTTTGAGATTTTGGATCCCAAATGATTTAATTAGGTTTAGAAAACATAGGAGAAAATGTGGCCTGGTTTAAATTCTCATCTTGTTTTTTAATAAGTGCTCCTCCTCAATCATGTGCATCATGTATTAGAAATCGTTTGACACATGGAGGCAGGAGTGCCTTTAAAGGACTAAAACCAATTCCATTTAAACAGATTTGAGATTTAAATCATGATCTCTCCCCCGATCAAAATTTTCAAACCTCTTGAGATTTGTGATCCCAATTTATTTAAAACATTTTAGAAAATTTTGGGGAAAGACGTGGCTTGATTTAATTTTGAAAATAGCTGATAACGATCAATTATAGACATTAAAGATTGTTAGTGTCAGGTATGATAGTTTTTAAGAGATCTTTAAGTAAAATAAAAAAATTTCACAATCAAACAAGAATAGAAAAAATTTCATTTTAAAAGATTTTGATTCAAAAGAAAAATCATACCATGACATAACATTAAATCTTTATATCACCACTTTATTACGTACAAATGGACTTGTTGATGAAATATCGTTTGAAAATATTTAAGATTGAAATCACTCTCCCCCTCAATCGATGATTGTAGTCGTTGATTGAGTGACTTATGTTTAAAATGAAGTCCTGCTGAATTCCAAAATTTGAGTCAAATTTATTTTCAAAACAATATTTTTCCATTTTCAAAACAATGTTTTCAAAATTGTTGAAAAATGGTATCATCCACTACTTATCCTGCACAAAGATACGTTAGGTGGTTAAGTTGCTTCTGTTGTTGCTGAAAGGCTAGAAGAAAACCATCTGCTGATGCAGTGAGACCTCTGACGTTGCATCTGTCATGCCAACTCTCCATAGAGATCCAATTAAGTACCGTTTCTTCATTTTTTTTGACCCAAGAAATAGTTTCCCTTTCCTATTGGCATCCAATCATCTTCATTTGTGGGATCCGGATCAAGAACAATCTTATAAACCATCTTATCTGCATATGTTAGTCAACACAAACAGATATATGGTGGTCGAGAACACCCAAACAGCAATCGACTAATAAAAGTCAATCCAACATATCAATCAGATCATATAAAGGCATGAGAATAATGTGTTCATCAAACTATAATCATCTAATCCTATCAATCATATCCTATTCTCCTAGTCCTTCAACTTAGGCAAACAACTTTTTCTGTTAAGTATGTAGGATGATTATATAAGCTCGTTAGATGATATAAATTTGAAAACATTCTCCCCCTCAATCAATGACTCTTTCTATGAAAGGTTTTTGAATAAGCTGAAGTCATTGATCGGGTTTTGCAAATTTATGAAAAATCCAATTCAGATTGATTTTCAAGCAACTTATTTACCACCATTTTGAAATACAACAAATATTTTTCTGAAGAATTTTAGAAAAAAAAACATTTGTGTAGGAACAGCAGTCCTTCGACATACTTTCCTCAATTAGTTTTAGGATAAGTGCATGAATTCTGCGAAAATCGTTTAAGTGTGGCACTTTCCTTCTTTGAAAAACGGGTTGCTATCTGAAATAATAGCAAACCATAGTTAAGCATGGGTTACAGTTTAAAATAACTGCAAGCCATAGTTTGTGACATGTTTTGAAAAAAAATATTTACACCTTCTGCTCGAACTTCATCTAAAGTCCCGTGCCATTGTTGAATGACATTTCTAAGACCGTAGTCGTCATCGATACCAGAAGACATGTATAGAGAAAACAATATTTTTGGCATTTTTCAAATGTTTCTGATTTTTATGGATTTTTGATGGTTTTATTTTTTTTATATTTTTCTTTTTGAGGGTTTTATATTTTTGTATTTTGCTTTTTGTTAAATATTTACAGATAGAGTAGATGATATAGTTTAAAAAGATGCTGATACAAGTACCGAGATAAGGATATCGATCACCCCCATTGTAGAAGAAAGAAGTCATCATCTCTTAAACATTCACCACCAAAGCTTTCGAGGCCCGTGGGAGAAATTGAACCTTCTGAAAGTGAGACTTTGGCAGCTTCCCCCTAAACCAAAAATCCTTTTGCTGAGCAGATTCGAAGCTTTCTTTCAAGCTACTCTTAACCAGGTACACAAAGAAGCACACCATTATCATCAATCTTGCTGATCCTTTTAAGAATGGTCTTTGTGATTCTTCGTTCGGGGTTATATCATCAAGTAGAACAGCAAGGAATCATCCCACACATAAATAACTCTTCTCAAATTTCATTACACTGAAGTCTGAAGCGATGCATACCAAAAGGTGTCACGAGACCACTTCCCCACGTAGTTGAATTGATGCAGTCAGTCTCTTTGAATGAAGCTCACGAACCCGAAGTACACATATATCCGAAAAGAGAATAGCCGATAGCACCGAAATAGCAGATTGAATCACTGATCATCTATGCTGATGACAACTCCGAAATAAATTATTAAGTCCGATCACGTGAATCTGCTAAACATCCCTGAAGTACATTTCTCTCCCCTGATGATAGTGTATGAAGCTCAAGAACCAGAAGTGCCCAAATGCCCAAAGAAAGAATAACCGATAACATTGAAGTAGCAGGCGGAACGGATTATCTCTCGCGATGTCAACTCCGAATAAGTGATTATCACTGGATCACCGATTAAGCTCAAGTGAAACAACCGAAGGCCCCAATGTACACAATTATCTCTCCCCCGATGATTGCGATAACATCGAAATCATCACACACTTGTGTACCTCTTTTATCACCAGAAACTAACTCTTCCATCTCTTCCCCCACATAGTTGGAATAAGAACACCAAACGCCTTGAGTCAAACCTTAAGTTTCTCTGCGGTCATGACATTTGTCTTCCCGGGATTTCTTCAATCACTTAGAAGTATTAAGTTCATCAAGTTTACTCGCGTTTAGATGCTTGTCTCCTTCCCCCTTGCTGGTTTTGATACTTCAAATTCAGCAACACACTATAAGCCCAGATACTTGAAATCTTTTGAGAAGACCACATGAAGTCTTTGTGAGAATCAACTTGCTGAAGAATAATTGAGTAAATCTAATTAGGGATTAAATTTTGGTTTTTTCACTCTCCCCCAATTAGTGCTCTCCCCTAAAATGACAATCTTTTTGATAAATGCCCGGATTAAGAAGAAGTCTTTAGATAATCAAATGCAACTCGTCTTTAGTCTTCTAACATGCAGCAGAAAATGTAGAAAAGATCAGACTCGACATTCTTTAAGATTTTTTGAATGGGGAATGTTAACATCTTCTTCTCACCAAATGCATTCCCGTTAACTTGTATATAGCGAATCCCCTTAACTCAAATCCCTCCCAATTAAACAAGAACAGAAAGATGTTCATCAAGGAAATCAGCCTCGCAACTGGAAGCACTTTGTCATTAATCATATCAGCCCGTGTGAAGATGTCAACCAACGCCTCTTAGAAGAAACACCATGTAAAGATGACCCGATTAGAAGAAGCTCGGTTCTTACATGAGTTTGGAGCCATATGACTATATATTCTCAGATATAACTCAATATGCATAATTATCACACTTCTTCTCCTCCTCAAGAATTGCATACGGAGATGCCATTCTTGATTAAACAAGTGAATATCTTCCAAATGTAGTCTATTAACATTTATCCCCCTCAAAGGTAGCATATGATGTCGCCAACGTCATTATAATTGAGCAAGTGGAATAAGAAAACAATCAACAGTAGTTCAGTTCACATGATGACTGAAAGCGCATGGAAAAATCATGAAGCATGTTGATGAGAATGGTCATTAATAAGAATATTTCTTCTTCGAAGATAAAGCGCATGAAAGTATTACTTTTCTTTCTTTAGAGTACGAGGCTTGAACTGTTGTGTTCAAACCTCATAATCTCTCTCTTTTCTACCTCTCTTGGCAAACTTGTTATCAACCCCATTATCATTCAGTAGGGTCTTTGTCGTGACAGCTGATGGAGAAAAACCCAATATGACGAATTTGACCCTGAAGTAAAACAACCCAAACTCGTGACTTAAACTTGCACATATGTAACAAGGAGCGGTGCCGAGAATTCATGCCCCATTGAATCCCTAAGTACTCTATACTCTTAATCCAACCAACCATCAAGTATAAGACATACATCACCTCTTGAATATCCACAATTTAATGTGACACTGAGCAATACAACGTAACTCCTTAAAGTGATAGTTATTTTGTGGTGGTAAAAAGAAAAAGAAAAATCACCCAAAAATAACTAGATTTCCAAGTCTTCGTATTTGAAATTTCAAAAGCTTGAACAAGGATCTCGAAGAATCTTCATCCAACCATCCCCGATACCTTCAGATACTAAGTACACTCGCTCATGATATTTCACTTCAACCTCAAATAAATAATAATGAATTAACTCCGTTGTCACATCTTGTGGTTCAAAGCTCAAATCTAGACTCCTTTGGCGTTTTAAGTGAATTATGATAATGGTTTCATCCCGACCATGGTTAAAAGCACATAACCCCATAAAACTTTGAAATACCCAAACTGCCATGAATTAAATCCAAACAAACACCCAATTCATGAAGTGCACCCTTTTAACCCTTCTTTGAAGAAGAAATCGTAGCACCAGCATCAGATAAGATCCCGAAATACACTTTCCTTTCTCCAGGATGGTTCCATAATTACGGGATTTTACAATTCTATGGTTTAAACCGAGAAATAGTTTCTTTCGCGGGATTTTACAAAACCAAGAATAAACTGTAAGATAGATCCAGAAATGCACTTTACTATTACCAGGATGTTTCCATTTTCACAGGATTTTACAAATCTATGATTTAAACCGAGAAATAGTTTCGTTCGCGAGATTTTACAAAATCAAGACTAAACCGTAAAGAATGTCAGTTTGAATGTGTTATGACAACTTTGGTTTCGGTGAATATCAGTTTTAGGGGAACATGCAGCGCTTCATCAACAATTCTTCTCCATCATCAACAATATCATCAGCAATTCTTTACCCATATGTAGACAACTTCACAAACCATACAAATTCAAGTAGTATACTGTATTTACCTTGGAGGTTGATCAAAACATCAAAGTACACGTTTCTCCCCCATGATGGTTTCGAACTTTCCGAAGCATCATAACGTGTACGACCATTTGCACGAGAAGTTCTTGTCATAAGCAAACATCTTAAAAAATCATGATTGGCTCTGAAGATTCTTGAAAGTTTTTGCTTAGACTGTGAAGTATCATTGACATTCTATGGCATCGAATAATCTATGGGAATTGCTGATCACATTTCATCCATTGAATTCTTTGGTAAACACACCATTCACGTATTTAGTCGGCAATTGCAGTGACCACTAGAAGAAGTAAATTCGATATACCAAGCTTGAACATGGAGTCGAATTCCCCATATTTGTTACTTAAGCTTGTACTAATCCTTGTGAAAAAGAAATGGTGTACCCAATGTACAAAACCTCTTGACGCATCCTCAACTGCGTGAGACACTAAAGTGATAGTTACGTTGTGGGTTAAGCGAGAAAGAATCACAAAAGTAACTAAATAGCCAAGTCTTTATCACACTCTATAACTGCCGAAACAAGTCATCTTCGAGGAAGGTTATAAAAAAAGAAGACGAAAATAAGTAAACACGCTCGGAAAACCTCACTTCAAGTTCAAATACGAAATATCGTGCAGAAACCCCGTAGTCAACCTAGTTCCAATAAGCATTCAAGCCGTGACATAATATACTCCATGAAAATGTATAAGCCAAAGTATCAAACCTCATAACACAACAACTCTTATTATCAACTCGCATCAATTCTCTTTGAATGATCAAAACTCATCATCAAATCTCATTATCACACACCTCATCGACAAATCTCATTATCACAAATAATCTCAACATCAAATCACATCCAATAGCAAGACTTATTATTAAACCTCATCAACAACTTGCAGTCAATATACAAGAGTAATTATCAACCGGCCCAAATAATCAATATTGTTTTGACCTGGTTCAAAAGTATACCCAATATAAGTGATATATTACCCGGTTCAAAACAAATCAACAACCTTATAATCACACCACAATCCCTAAGTGTCACATAATATCTTACAGACCCGCTTAACACCTTAAATAATACGACCTCCTCACCAATAACACGCTCAAATCCTTATCAAAACATATATCAAACTTTGTGCTCCCGTCATAAAAAATTAATACAAACCCTTTCCCAAGGAATATTGTGAGTTTTATTGATAATATCACTCTAAGTCATAAGACCAAATAGATTCGGCATGAGTATATCCATTCAGCCCACAATTTTAAGTATCACTATATCATTTTGAGTTATATCACTATCCAACAAATACACTACATTTGGTTTTAAGGATACAATGTATCACACCATTTTTTTTAGTTAGGCCCATAAACGAGTTAATCTAATCCCACAAACCAACCGGACTTAATCCACAAATTAATACCGGCCAATGCAAATCCACGAATTAGTACACCATTCGTTTATACCCATGAGATTAAACCCAAAACTACCAGGCCCATTCTCACTACTAATTATAGCCCAACTCCATGAAACCAAACTTAATCCACGTGATACCCTAATTAAGTGGAGTATATAAAAACGCTCTTCTCACACTTTAACCCTAAAACGTCTCTACCCTAATCTCAAAACTCACCACATAAAGTTTTCAGCCCCTATCTCAGAATCATCACATACTTCTCCAACCCCTAAAATATCGTTTCATCAATCCTAAATATACTCACTATAATCCGCCCATTCTCTCCTACCCAAAACGTATCAAATGTGTAGCCAAAACAGATTTATCTCAACCATTGTCAGACCTCATTTACATTCATCCGAATCAGATTGCATACGCCATAGGGATGGCATGAGACATGGGACAGCCACGATGGTTTTAAGGGTAGGTTTTTCATTGATCCTTTTTAATCATTGAGATTGTCTTTCCTTTATAATGAATCAAAGATTTTATTCAACAAAATTGTTGAAATCATTTCTTTATGTTCGAAAATTTTCACAAGTATTAGATCAATGATTGAGACTTCTTTGTATGCTAATATCTTTAACAGTCTTCAGAAATCAAAGAAAGATCTAAGATTTAGTATTAATCTTATTGTTTTTTTTTTTCATTTATTCGAATCAAGAAGAAGGATAAAATCTTTCTTAGTTTTGTTCTTACTTCAAGAAGATTCGGATATTTAGTCAACAAATATTGAACCAAGGATCTGTGAAGAGATGTTTTGATTTGAATACAAAATCTATTTAGATTTGTATGAAGTCTTGGACGAATCTGAGATCCTTTAGATGATGTTTTTATTATCGATTTGAGTTTTAGTTTAAGAAAGTATCATGGATCAGTTATGTAAGTGGTTCACTCGTGGGTTTGACCTCCAAGGTCTTTGATGAAACGGAAGTAACCCGTGTGAATCGACTAAGATCCATATAGAGATTGTTGATATTAGCTGTGAAGATGTGGTAGATAGATACATGATTGTTCGAAGATGATGTTTGTAATTATTAATTGTTGATTGTTGAATGTTGTAGTTGTAGTTGTTGACTGTTTATTTGTGATTATTGTTGATTGTTGATTGTTCAATGGTGTTGATGTTTGCTAGATAACTCAACAAAACGCATCCTTTTCTGAAGTGACAAACCGCTTATGGTCTTTGTACTCTCAAACCGCATAGGTTTTCAAGCAAACCGCAACAATTTGTTATCAAACCGCAGTCTCAAGTATTTGGTGTCATAACGCATTTGTTACAACCGCTTCTGTTTTCATACCTAACAAACTGCTTCATTATCTGGAGAAAATGCTTAGTTGGGTAAAAACCGTCAAACCGCACCTTTCGTTATTTCAGAGTCAAAACGCTTAAAAACTCAAACCGCTTCTTACCCATCTCAACTTATCTTAACAAACCGCATTATAAACATTGAACTTGGACAGTTTAACAAACCGCAATTTCAGTAGGTGTCAAA
Source organism: Chrysanthemum makinoi (assembly GCA_910596185.1). Lineage (NCBI taxonomy): Eukaryota > Viridiplantae > Streptophyta > Magnoliopsida > Asterales > Asteraceae > Chrysanthemum > Chrysanthemum makinoi. The sequence continues at coordinate 163,826,611 of OU343217.1, read as the reverse complement.
CCGCATCTGGTTCATCGAATCTGGACAGGCACAAGTGAAAAACCGCATAGATTTAATATTTGACAAACCGCACTTTTGAATATGCTCTCAAATCGCACCGACGATCTTAAAATCAAACCATTACACAACAAAGACCAGATGAAAACCAGTACACAACTTTATCAGTTGTTAGGACCGAATACTATAAGGATTTATGTGGTTTGGAGGTCTAGGTTGGTGGAAGAAGATGAAGATCTTCATCCTTTTTAGAGAGAAACTAGAGAGAGGGAGGAGAAAACACAAGGTTTTATTAAGATAAACACACACAACAAATAACCAAATGATTCACCTCACCCCTCATGGAGAGTCATGTGGGGTATATATAGGCCCTATCTTTGCCACTTAAACGATACTAGTCCCTAAGGGCAAAGTATACTACGCGTCTAGTCCAATTCACGTAAGTGACGTTATCTTTATAAAAAGCGAGGCTAACATCAGTCATAGCACAAATTAAAACCAAATTAAGTTATTGGCTTAACCATCATCAAAACAGCAATAAGACGCATCCAACAAGATTGAAAAATTAAGACGCATCCAACAAGATTGAAAAAGAAAGATTTAAAATAGCTTTAACAATGACATCAAACCATCTTAAAACAACTTAAAATCTGCATGTAACAACTGATTCATCAACTATATCAAAACAGCAGCCAAACCGCATTCATCATCACAAAAATTTTATCAAACTGCATCCTAGAATCGAACAAACCGCATGCAAAGCCGCTTCAAAAACCATTTGAATTATTAAAACAACAAAACCTGAGCTGTGATGCTAATTGTTAGGATCATACTTTTTATGTTGTTTAATGATTCGGGTGGTCTAGGATGGTGATAAATCAAGAGAGCCATGTTTAGAGAGATGAAAAGCGTAGAGAAGGTGTTCTAGAGAGAGAGTTAAAACAAAAAAGAAAATTTTAGATTGAGAAGTACCACCCCTTCCAAGGATGGAAGGGGTATTTATAGTTACAGACTACTCGTCCTCCTGTTGGACTGTGGATCAGGTATACAGTGGGTAAAGACCCTTCGTTCCTCCACGGTGTTACACTAAGCTAAACTAAGCTAATAACTAACTAATAAACTAGTAAATAACGATATGTCTACGAGCTAACTTATGCTAGATTATATTTGGGGTGACCAGCTCTTCATTATGGATTTTCTAAATCCTAACAATCGGGATCTATCACCGTCATCTTAATGTGCCATAATCCATCTCCTTCTTTTGGTAGTTTATCAAAATTCCATTTACTTTTTCGATCTTTCACTTCCCATTTATTTCTCCTAAGATTAATCGGTAAGACTCCTAGGAATTTAATCATCTTCCTAAATACTAAAGGGTCCTCAAATGGGTCCATCTCAGTGTCCCTAGCCAATTGTTGTTCCATGTAAGTTGAATTCTTCACAAATTCATTTTCCAAGTAGAATAGGCGTTGAGGTCCTATAAAATCTCTGTTAATTTGGGGGCCATATATCAATGGTTTCTTATCCCTAATCGAACATTGAGGCTCTTGTTCCTTATCATTGTCATAAGCATGCTTTTTGACCTCGTAAATTGGCCTAGTGTATCCCTCTACTACTGTTATTTCGTACATCTTATAATCGATTGTAGCACTAGCGGTAGCTAAGAATCCTATTCCAACTAATAATGGGCATGTAGTGTCACTAACCACGTCAAGGACATGGAAATCAGCCAAAATAGTTAATTGTCCTATATGCACTATTACGTCCTTAAGTATTCCTATCGGATATGCTAAACTTCCATCCGCTAAACCAACTACAGCTTCCATTTCTTCTAACTTCCCTAAGTTGAGATTTTTATAAAGGGGCGATGGGAGTAAGTTAATGCTTGATCCTAGGTCGGTTAATGTATCAAAATCTTTGGAGCCTCCAATGCTACAAGGTAAAACGAATAAGCCCTGATCATTTAACTTCTTAGGTAACTTGTTTGAACAAAAGTTTATCCATTTTTACCCAACTTAAATCTTTTCTCATATTTATCCATTAAATCATTGTAGTAAGGCGCATGAGTTAAGACATCAAGAATCGGTCGTTCAATGTAGAGATCGTTGAATTCATCATCTAAAGTTAATTTGGATTCTTGATTGGTTGGTGTTTCAAGAGTTCGATTAATTGACACTTTTTTTGGTTTAATTTTTGTGTGTTTTTGGTTTTTTGAAATACTTGGGTTTGCTCGAAACATGTTTTAATTGTATTGACTGAGTGAAATTGAGGTGAAGGGCACGGATATGCACCTTCTATTTTAGGGCAAGAACAAGGAGACAAAACAGATGAAATATAATTAACACTTAGTTTCGGGTTCTTGACGGTGTCACTTGGGAGTACTCCCATTACTCGATCATTGAGAACCTTTAAGAGGGCATCAATTTTATTGGTCATCTTGCTTTGTTGTTGTTTGAAATAGGCTTCAAATGTTGATAATCGAGCTTCTTGAGATGACATAAAATTAGACACCAATCCTTCAAGATGATTAGAGTTGTTGGAAGTTGAAGGATTATTGTTAAAGGTAAGGTTCGAGGATGAACCGCTTGGTTGAAAACGATTAGGTGGGTTTGAAAAATTGTTTTGAGACGAATTTTGACTTTGCTTCCACCTAAATTTTGGTTGATTCTTCCAAGAGGGGTTGTATGAACCACCTAGATTATTTGGCTTGGGTTTGAAAGTGAACCACTTATCTCCCGCTCTGTTGGTACGCGAGGATGCAAAATCCGCAAAAGCTTGTTTGGGGGAGTTTCATGCAAGCACGAGTGTCATGGGGACCACTACATAATTCGCATGAAGAAGTAATTTTGTTCACTTGACGTGAAGGTTTAGGAGCTTCGTAGGAATTCATCAAGAATTTAACTTGATCTTCAAGTTCAATGATCCTACGATCAGGAATGCTTGAGACATTAGAAGGCAAGGATATTGCCTTTTGCTCAATTCGTGAGGGTCATTCCAACTTTCGTTGTTATAGAGGGAGAGATCCTCTATAATGACCCCACGACTCTTCCACATTCTTGTCACTTACCTTACCACCGGCTGCATGGTCAATGGCTTACCTTGTGGAGGGATTGATATGGTCAAAAAAAGTTTGGTCTTGGAGCAAAAGATCAATGTCATGATGAGGGACTTTTTTAAGTAAGTCCTTTAAACGAGTCCATGCTTCGTAAATAGTTTCATCCTGATGTTGTTGGAACATCAAAATGTCATTCCTTAAGTTAGTAGTTCCCACCGGTGGGAAAAATTGAGAGAGGAAACGGGAAGTGAGATCATCCCAAGTTGAGATAGATCCTGCGAGTAGATGCTCAAGCAAATTACTAGCTTAATCACTAAAGAGAATTGGAAGAGGTGCAATCTCGTTGTCTCCCGAGTGCCAACATCAAGATCAATTGAGTCAACGATTATAAGGAAATCCTTGAGATGTTAGTTGGGATATTCGGAATGAAGTCCATGGAATGCACATTTGTTTTGCACCAACCGGATGGTGTCGGATCGCAAGGGGGTTACATTGGTTTGTTGTGGAAGCTCAATGGTGTTTCGATAGCTGATGCTCGGTTCGGGGTAGAAAGACTTCCTTTTCCGCGAGCAAGCTTTACAACCCACTAGGCAGTGTACCTAATCATTGCAGTGTAGTATGGGCAAGCCCAGGGGGTTGATCGTTCTCTAGGGGAATAAAGATGCTAGTCGAGATGTATGACAAAAAGGCAATGGTGAGGGTGATTATTTTTAGTCTTTTATATTTTTTATTAAAGCAATAAAGATCTCGGGTTGAAGGACTGGGGGTTTTAACTAATTAAACTACTATTAAACTAAATGCAATGAAGTAAATTAAGTTACAACAAGGTAAGTGAAGCGTATCTACTTATGATGTATTACTCCTTGCTAGCTATCCAATTCTACCTACTGAATTGTCAAATCCTTGTCTAATTGGTGCGTTGTATTCCATGTTAGTCATAGGGTGGTGCATAATTCCCCAATGCTATGAATCATAACTCTCCTCTAGAACACTCGGGATCGCCAAGTATCGAGGTATCTCCCTCGAATATCCTATTATCCTTAAGCTACAACTCACGCAATAAATACAACGAGAGCCTATAGCACACTCTATGGCTTTATACTAATTAGGACGTTCAAGCTCGCAACAATTAAAGAAGAAGCCAGTTTTCCTTAATCTGGCGACTACCAATTAGAACAAGAGACAATAGGATGCAAGAAATATCAACTAAATCAATTAGAATCATTGAATTTGTCACACCTTAAAGATGAAGATAAACACAAGCATCAATAAGAAAACAATAAGATCTAATTAATTATATACAAGTTTCATACGATCATAAGCAAATACTAGGTGAATTAGCCAAGCATAATCAATGAATAATAAGCAACAATAATTATAATTGAAGACATGAATTAAGGTAAAATAAACAAACCATTACAAGATATTTATGGAGTGATTGAAACCCTCTAAGTCGTTGGAAAAACACCTACCTAAACCGTATAATCGGACTTAGGGTTTAGGCCACAAAAAGTGAAGTAATGAGGTTATATTTATAGGAAGAATTTCTGTCGGTAAAGAATGACGGTGTCGCAAAGATTTTTTCACCAAATCGTAGATTTTTTCGTCCCGATCATTTCCTTTTTTGAATCGCCTAAATCGTATACAAAATATATGGAAAAAACAGTATCAGCTACTTTATGCGCATGTTGTGTTAGTCTTGATCAGCTTGTGACGGCGTCACTTTGTAGTTGTGACGCCGTCTAGGTTACATGTGACGCCGTCGTGGAAAACCTCTGAAGTGTGGTGTAGAAAAATAGAGTGACAGCCATGTGGAAATATACGTGATGCCGTCACTTGTTAGGATCAAAAAATGTTCTGAGCCATCGCTTGAGAGAATTTGGACCACCTTGTACGCGACGGCTTCACCCTTGAGGTTGGGACACCGTCTAGGCTTCTGATTTAGCCTTTTTTTCTTGACTTCGCCGTTTTCTTCATGTTTTCACTCCTTTTCGTCCAAATATGCTTCATTCCAGCATTTTGCTTCCAAAAGACCTAAAGTGTGAAAAGGAACGATTTTAAGCAGTAACGGATATAAAATGTAACGATTTAGGGCTTAAATGACCCCTTAAACACGTATGTTTTAAATTCTTATCAAATATTCCTACACTTGGAATTTGCTTGTCCTCAAACAAATGTGCTTTTGGCTAATCAATTTATAAGTTA